>CAKNYM010042321.1:0-14981 GCA_932195095.1 Andricus curvator | reverse complement strand
TGACTACTAAAACGTTACTAATGTAAACTAGTCACGAGTACTACAAACGGCTTCCTAAACCGACTACTTGATTAGTTGGTGTTACTAACTGAACAGTTGTAAGAACCAATGAATGCTTTACGAATAAAAAGGTAGTAGCCCCAACTATTCATTTTTCTCAGTGTAAAAATAGCTTTTCCATGATTTGAAATAAACTTTTTATTTGCTTTCCTTTACTAGGATTACCCGTTTGGCTCTGCTCGGTTCCCTTGCTTTCTCTTACTTCTTCCAATTTCTTCGTCCACGTCACTCCCTGTCTATTACCATCCAAAATCCATCTTACACACTCATCCACACTCAACTGTCCATCTTCCTCTCCTGTACACACCTCTCTAACACATGTGCCCATGACTCCATTTCGTATCCACATAATCTGTACAGATTGTCCTCTTCAGCCATCCAATATCTACAAGCTCTCACTCCTCCCATTCTAAACCGTACCACCCTATTCCATTTGTCTTCTTTTTTTATTTTTTGCAAATATTCTGGTTCCGTTAACCCATTGACCATCTATTGTACCTCGAATCCATAATCTTTCTCCATCTCTCTTTTCCTTGTTTTACTAATAGCTCTAACTCTATGTCCTCCCACTCCAGTAACCCTTCTTGTATATCACAAGCCGTCCTCATTTTTTTCCTTTCTTCCTCCCATTTCGAATTTCCCAAACTGCCTCTCGTCTCCTTGTTCCGAACTTCGTCCAAGCATACTTGTGCTATTCTGCTCCCCTCTCCCCTTTTCAACTTCTCTTCAAACCTCCAGGCTCTCTTAATTTGTCTGGTTACCATTTTTTCCCTTCCTAATTCTTCCCTCAACATGTATTCTGGGCAACTCCAACTAACCCTCATTACCCATCTCAAAAATCTCTCATGCGTGCCTTCCACTTTCCTATGTTCCTTCAATCCCCAGCCCTCCACTCCATAAAACAACACCGCCTAAACCAACGCATCAAACAACCAAACTCTCATTCTCCAATCGTCATTGAACCTTCTCTTTCCTATACCCCATACTTGGCCCATTACTTTACTCGCACACTCGATTCTTTTCCTCATCTGCACCTCGTTTCCCCCTCCTGCCTCAAACCAAAAACCTAAACCTAAATAACAGAATTCCTCCACACTTTCCGCTGTTCGTCCGTTCATCTTCCAAACATAACCTATTTTGGTCTTTCTACTTCTGAAGCACATCACCTTGGTCTTCCCTACATTCACCGTCAGTTCTTTTGTTCCCACATACTCTTCGAAAATTCTCATCATTAGGTTCATCCCCTTCTCATCGTCTGCTAACAGCACTACGTCGTCTGCGTATGCTAGAGAGTATAGTTTGCTATTACCCAAAATCGTTCCCCCTTTGCCTGTCTCCTTTAGCTTCTCCTCTAAGTCTGCCAGCAGCATATTGAAGAGTAGCGGACTCAACGGGCATCCTTGCCTTAGACCTCTTCCTGTCCAGAACACCTCCCCCCCCTATCTTCACCCTAATCCTGGTTTCAGTAAAAATTTCCTTTATCCTCTCCACTAACCCTTCCTCTATTCCCCTCTCTTTCAATGCCTGCCATAGCACTTTTCTATTTACTGAGTCAAAAGCTGCTTTAAAGTCTACGAACGAGGCGACTAATTTCCCTCTTTTCCTCCCTAAATTTCTGTTAACCAAGTAGTTGAGTACGTAAATGCTATCTGTTGTCCCCATCCTTTTTCTAAATCCCGTCTGATTGTGTGGGATACTTTGTTTCTCTTCTATCTGACTCTCTAACCTTTTTCTTAGAATTTGTGCGTATATTTTATAACTCACTGGCATGAGAGTGATCCCTCTGTACTCCTCTACCAAGAAGCCCTCCCCTTTCTTGACATGCGGTACCACCAGCCCTGTCATCCACTCCTTCGGCCACCCTTCTCCTTTCCAGACCTTGTTGCAGATCTTCCCTAACCCCTTCTCCCCCATACTTTATCGCTTCGTTCTCCATATCATCTTCTCCTGTAGCCTTGTTTCTTTTTAGTCTATCTATCGCCTCATCCACTTCTTCTCTTGTTATTCCGTTCCCTTCCTCCATTTCTCCTTGGACTATCCTTCTACTTTCCCCTTTGATCCTATTTTGTTCTCCCCCTAACAGACCCCTGAAATAATCCGTCCACTCATCCATTTCTATTTGTTCATTCACGCCCTTCCTTCTTCCGCTTTCCCTATTTATATACTGTTTTGTTGAAAATTCTTTGTTTTGAATTAAAAATTAATCTTTTACGGTATAAAAGTTATCTTTTTTGGTTGATGTTGAACCACAAGAGTTGAAACTGGTCTTGATGATCAAAATAAATCCACATATAGAATCACATGTCAAGTCAAGTTTATTTTCTTCGGCACAAAATCTCTTATAATGTTTCAAGATGTTAAGCGGTTCTAATACTTTTTGAGAAATGAAACTACATTATATTTACAAGAAAGAGAGAATGAAACTCCCAACCGTAAATGATATCAACAAGGTACCTTGTAAGCTAGCGGGTTTACTTGATCTTCAAGGGCGTGATTTTCTCATACCTTGTGGACTTGAATGACTTTCAGCTCACTAAAACTCAGAGAAAATTGCAGCAATTGTTGATTTTCTTAGAAGCGGTAACACATAACTCGTTGATGTTCTTTAATGCGGTTACACATAAATCGTTCATGTTCTTAAACGCGGTAACAAAGAATTGGATTCTTTGTTCTCATTTAGAAAAGCTCTTAGACATAAGCTCAGCTCAGAGACCGACGAGAAACTGAGGCCTATGGTAAGGACAAAGTCATCGTTCTCATGTGAAACTAGGCCCTGGAAGGAACCTTTGCAGAACACATGATCTCATATCAGGAATTTTATCTATGTTTAGTTTAAAAGCGGTTGAATATAAACAGCCGCAGCTCGCAGCCCGAGCGAAGAGAGAAACAGTCATGGTCATGGTCAACGGTAACGCAAAACGAAATATCTCGGTTTTAAGAACCATTCGTCGTTCATTTGAATGTAATTATAACTTACTAAGTAAACAGTTGAAATAAATAAATTATAATCTAAAATGTTATTATTTCCTTCCGTTTATAAAAGATTCTACATATGTCAATCATGTTACAAGATTAAAATACTGATTTTTATATTGCTTGTCAGAGAAAATAAAAAAATTGTCAGGAAAAAGTCAGGGAATTTTAAGAATTAAATTTTTCGGCCACCCTGTTCGTAGAAAATCTGATAAATTTATAGTTATTTATCCAAATTCAATATTTCCAAACAGGTGAAAATTGGTTACAGGTAGTAGGTGCACTCATTGTTACTCTGTAATATAAATACTTCACAAAAGCATTAAACTACAAAGGAATTCGAACTTTGGTGAAGCTTTTGTACTTTTTGCAGATTGTAAGCTTAGAAATTTCTTATGCTAAGAAGATTGTGACACTTATCTTTTGGCCTTAGTTTGTACTGCGATAGATATAGATGTGAGTTTTATAGTGGTTGAGAAAAAAAAATGGATCCTATATATATTTGCAATTATTGAAATTGTCGAATGAGTTGAAATTGTTCTAATTTGATATAATGAGTTGGCGATAAAAGTGAAATATTACTAACTAGAACCTAGATATATTTTCCCTTATAATAACAGAGGAATGGCACTATTAGTTGGAATCTCACTCTTTTCACATTAAAAGTTTAAACAAAACATGTTTTAAAAGATTAGACAAAAATTTCTACTGCGAGATCTCATTGCCTTTGACGTCACTGTGTCCAGGGATCCAAAGTAGGTGTCCCTCGGTTTTTCGTCGTTAGATTGTTCAGTGCCTCAAAGCACTCCCATACTAGTAGCGATGTAGTCGTTGGTCCATTCAAGGCCAGTATAGCAGCCCTGCGTCGGAGCAGATACGGATGTTTCTTTTGTTGCCATACTTCTGTGTGCTTTGTAGGCGCACTGGAGCACAGCCATCATCTCAGATTGTGTAGGACTGTGGCGCAGGACCCCATAGCGATTGTGAAGCCCATTTCACTCAATCTACGATATACACCAGCTCCTGCTTTCTCCTTGTTCGTGAAGCCATCTGTGAACCAGTCGTCCCCATCACTAGGCAGGTGTGTTTCGCCGTTAACCCATTCCTCTCTCGTGGAGAGGCTATCACGATACTTCTTGCCAAAGAGATAGCGAATGGACGTTTTGTCCCTGAGCATGCTTAGGGTCGGCCTACTCAAACATCGGTTGGGATCCGCAATTCCCTCGAGATCCTTCCGCCGTTTACCATATTTTATCTCCAGGCTGCCTTCACAGCCATGACTTTTTTGGTGAGATGGAGGGGCTCTAATTCTGTTCTGACCCTGCTCCAACAGACCACCGCCGCATAGGTCAACCTTGGTCGTAGGAACGCTTTATAGTTCCACATAAGTGTCTCCGGTGTCAAGCCCCAGAACTTCTCTATGGCACTCCTACAGAGTCATAGGGTCGCTGTGAGATTTTTGAACTTGTTTTCCGGGTGCTCGTTCCATAACAGCTTCTTCTCTAGGATGTCTCCTAGATATTTAGCTCGTTCTCTGATTTCCAGTTGTTACCCTCCTAGTTTCAGTGTACTTGTGGTCCCCACTTGATCTCCTCGCTATTCTCCTTCGATGTCCATAAAATTTCCAATCGCGAAGCCTTTCTGCTTCAGTTGTCCTTCGATCAGATTTACTGCTCCGCTCAGGGCCGTTTCGTTCGAGTGACCGGCCCTATAGGCATATTGCTCCTTGTGAGGCTGGCTCCACAATGTGTCCTAAGAATTGAACGTAAGTTGATATTAACGCGTGTATGTGCGTTATTGCTCATTGCTACCAACTGTCGAGCGTGTTTCATTGGTTTAAATTGCAGTGTTCCGGTGGTTCAATGCAGTTCAATGTTTACCCTCACAGCAAGGGATATCGGTGGGATCTCCCATTTATCTCCCACGATATCTCAGGCATATCCCAGGAGATTCCAGAGACATCACGAATGATATCCTACGGGGCGGAAATCTCGATATCCTTGGAATGTCCCAAAGATATCTCAGAATATGCTGAGGATATCCCATTAATGTCCCAATTTTTAAAGTCCGGGATATCTCAAATTCCATAATTTGGGACATCCTAGGATATTCTTACGATGTCCCATATTTAAAATGCAGGATATGCCAAGGATGTCCCCAAGATATCCTAATTATATAATTTTTTATAATATTATAAAAAATTCATATATGTACCCTTTGCAAATCATTTATACTCTTTGTGCTTTAAATAAACAAAGTCATCATTATTAAAAAAAAAAAAATATTTTCCTGGAGCTACAAATAAGAATCGAAGATAGTATGTAGAGCCGTCTTCATATACCTCTTCAGTCTTGTCTTTTTCAACACTTGTGACTTGTTGTTGACCGTATAGGTCGTTTTACTACATTTGCAAAATTGTTTTTTGAGATGATTACTTCTTTATTCCGTGTCTAAATGCAGGTAATATTGTATAGGTATATGTATTTATTATGCTTTTCTATATGTATATGTGTAGATTTAAGCACAATAGGTAAACATAAAACTAAATCAAAATTTGGCAAAATCATGAAAAAGCTAAACAAATTTTACATTAGTAGGTATATCAATAATTTTAATGAATTCATGCATGCAAGCCATGCAAGCTGCAGGTTTAAAAATATCAGAAGTTTCGGCTTTTTCCACATTACAGTCAACATAACCTCAAAAGTGCACAAAATGTATAAATGTATAGTTTAACGAGTTTAATCGATTTTACAATGGAAATAAAATCATTAGTAACAAAAGTAATGAACAAAAATTGTTATTCAATAAAATGAAAAATAAAATCAATTAGTTAATACAGAAATAGTGATCGCTGAACAGTACGTGGATAGTAATATAAATAAAATTGAAATAGGTAATAATAAAAAGCTAATGTAAAACATGAAAAAATAAATAAATTAAATGGACATCAAAAATGGTATCAAATTTTTCATGAGTTTTATCCATTGCCACAGATATCCGCGGATACACATATCTAACCTCCAGCGAGCTTTCATATACATATACCTAATAAACATGTAAAATATACATTAAAAATTTCTTGAAAGCAATAAAATTGGTGTTCTTATATATTCCTTTTTATTTCTTGAATGAAAATCCACTAGTAATATATCAGAATATCAGCAGAATTTTTTACTATAATATCGGGATATTCGTGGGACATTTTACTATAGTATTGGGATATCCTGTGGACATTCCGTGCGGGATATCGTCAGAATATCCTGTCACTATATCCTCCGGAGCGGAAATCTCGATATCCCTGGAATATGCCAGGGATATCCCGGGAGATTTATGGGACATTTTTCAGGATATCACATATCCTACCGAGATATCTTAGGGATATGCCAAGGATATCATTTTGTTGTGAGGGTATCGTAACACTGGAATGTGAACCAATGAAAAACGCGCGACAGTTCCCGGTAAGAAGGCTTGAATAGAATAGGATTGAAAAATGCAATTCCTGTGAATACCTGATTTTCCCTTCGTTCTCTTATATCAGAAACAGTATTAGAAAGAAGCAACTGCTATTCCTGTCAATAAACTTTGAAAAATATAATTTTCTGGCTATCTCTAATACTGACTTGAATAAATCGAATTTACATACAATTTATTCACAATTGGTAAATTATTTACTATTGTGGTGAGCCCACACTTGTAGTTATTTACTACAAGAAACTATCCACCTAGAAGCATTACCCAAATCGGGTAGTGTCACGCCTACCCTGAAAGGGAAATGGCTTAATGGTATACTATGCATGTACAATTATTAAAGTCATATTAAAATTTATTGTATCTACATTGAATTCAAATTTTCAATTTATTTGATATAACTAATTTTTTTTAAACACATAAATCATATTTGGAATTTAGGTATCACAAAATGTATTCCAATCAATTCAGTTCATTATCTTGAAATTGAGGATAATACATTACATATAAATCCAATGTAAATTTCTTGAATTCAAATCACTTGATCTCTCCGAAGTGCAAACTTGAATTCATTTAAATAGACCCTTCCTAACTCATATTCCAAAATGGATAATTCAAACAATTTTATGCACACTTTTCTTGAAGGAATTAGAGTGAATTAAATACACTTTAAATCTATCCTGCTTTACGGAATACGAGAGAGATGTCATTAACGCTATATGAATAGCCGGAAATTACATTTTTGAGATAACCTATTCTATTTTTGTACATTGAAGCCTAAAGGGAAAATCAGGTATTAAAAATAATAGAATTATCTCTGCTTTTACGTTAGAATCAGAAATTTTTTATCTTATCCTATTCAAGCCTTCTTACCGGGTTTGTAGCAATGGGCAACAACGCACATATACGCTTTGATATCAAAGTACGTACAATTCTTAGGACACATTGTGGAGCCAGTCTGAAGTGGCCTACTTAATGAGACTTGGTCACGAATATATATATCCACAAGTCTTTCCACCGTTTTTGGTACGAAAGATGTGAGGCCCTACGGTGATCTCTTCAACCTTCTGCAAGAAGACCGGATACATGCTATCCGGGCCAGAAGACTTGTATGGGCTGAAGGACTTTACAGCCTACTTGACCCTGGAGGGGGTAACAATATCGTGGGCTAGTCGCCATTTTGGGCCAAGTTGAGCTACACGCGGTTTCGGTTGCTTCAGAGGTGTCGCCTTCTTTTCCACAGACCTTATGAAACCTGGAAAATGTGTCTTTATTAGGTGAGCCAAGGTCACCTTGTCCGACACTGTTTATCCTCCGTCGGGCAATTTTAGAGTACCGAGAATAGCATCTGGATTTCGAGAGACCAGCTTTTCCAGTCTAGCCGCCTCTGCCCCTTTCTCGATGTCTGTGCAAAAGTTGGTCCACCTTTCTTGCTTGACCTTACGTATTGCACCCCTGTATTCATCCCTCATCGTCGTGAATGAGGTCCATAGTGCATCCGGTTTGCCAGTAATGGCACGCCTGAACACCTCTCTGGTTTCCCTGCTAAGCTCTTCGAATGTTCCGTTCCACCAGTCTACAGTTTCTCTTATAAGTAGATTTGATGGCCTCCGCGAAAGTATTGGCTGCCATCTCCATGGTGTTCAAGTCTCTAATTGACCTGGGCACCTCTGAAGGTGGACTCCCATGGCAGATGAAACTGATGAAAGCAGAAACTCATGAGAGTGAAAGAGATGGATAGATTTATTTGTCTCTTTCACTCTCATGAGTTTCTGCTTTCATCCACTGCTTTCATCTGCCATGGAAGTCCACCATGAGAGTCCACCATGCACTCTTCAGTTCAGTGGAATACTGGTCCCAGTCCGTTCTTCTTCGATTTCTGGCCAATGAAGTTCCCGCGGGTACGGTAGATTTAAGGCGCTTCGTCAGGCTTGATTTTTAGCCCATGTATTACAAATGACATGTTTCCTCCTACAAGGATAAATTGTTCGATGTAATATTTCAACCACATAATCTCAATGGCACACTACACAAAAACAAAGTCTCCTTTTTTTGAAAAATGGTCTTGTTTTTTTTTTAATTAATCGAAAATCTGCTTCATTCATGCGCCTGGAAACGAGCAATCCGCCACCGGGAAAGTACCCACGGTGAACCGAAAACAGGCGCTCCGAATTTGAAAGGCACATTAGGATATTATAGCGTGAAGTTTCTCGGCTAAACTTGCACCCAGAGGGTCGGTCGTAACTCATCCGACCTTCCCATTGTTAGAGCGTTACACGATTCGACCCGGTTGAACGAAATTGATAATTAAAAAAATATTAAGAAATTGAATTTTAATATGCTGCATTAAGTTCATTACATAATGACGAGACGACTAAAAAAAGATAGAAAAAAATCGGTTAACCCGTTGAATTTCTGTTGGGAGTTTTGGTAATGTTGCATTTTATTTAATATTACCTTCAATATTGAGTATATTTTTACAAAATTTTTTTAACGTTTCTGAAATCTTTGAAATATTTCTGAAACGTTTCGTAATATTTGTGAAATCTGTGAATTCCTTAATATGACTCAATTTCATAATAACTTCTTGTTAGATCATAGATCAGGTAATTAATTAATCTGATGTGTAATTATCTTTGGTCTTTCCATGAAGAGAAAACAAGATAACCCGTCGATAATGAATGCACGCATGAACACAGTAATTTTCAATTGAATAATTAATTATCATTGTTTATTTATGTAATAATCAATGCATTAAGCGCAAAATACTACATTAATTAAGGAATTAATTCTTCAGTTACTTTATATTGCTAAATTGTCTACTAATTCATTGAATAATCATCAATTAAGTAATGAATTAACTCATCCGATGTGCAATTATCTGATTTCCTTGCAATTGCTTTCGTCTTTCGACAAAGACGAAACTAAATCACCCGGCGACATTTATCGCGCCGTATTTTTGACCGGCGGCGCGACGGTGCGCCGCCTTCTTCGCTTCTCGACGGCGGCTGGTCGGCGCACACTGGGCTGAATCTGGAATTTACTATTCAAAATCACCTAGAGCCTACAATTCTTAAACGATTTTCAATTTTTTTAAGAAGTGATCAGCGGCAGTTGCACAAGAGCGTCCGTGGATTAGATTTTTTTATTTTTGTCATTTTCTATTTTTTGTATAAATAAACAAAGAGAGAAAATGAGACATTTTTTAATTATTATTTTCTATCTTCAAATCAGTGACGTAATTAATCCTATTCTCAACAAAAATGAATGTCGAAGTATCCGAAGAATATAAATAATGTACACGATATAGAATCTAATTGTTGGAAACAAATTATATTAACAAAATGTCAACATATTGGACATTTTGCTTGCAAAGTATATTTGTAAGTTGAAATTGCTTGATTTTATCAACAGGATCATGTTTGATCATGAAAATTTGTTGTATGGTACAATTTGTTGATTTTATAAACAAATTATATAAACAAATGCATAGTTTAGGCAGTTGTGGTAGAAAGTAATCGTTTTTCTTTCTTAGTACTTTTAAATTATATAGGTGATAATATTTAGTGATTAGGCTTGGTAATTCGATATTATTTGTTTATTATAATGTTTTTGTTATAAACAAATTTTATAAAGAAATGCATAGTTTGACCATTTATAGATAGAAAGTGATCGCTCTCCTTTATCCTCGTCTTCAAATTACATAAGTGGTGATATTTAGTGACAAAGAATTGTCAATCGATATTTATTTATTTTTTTCTAAACAAATTTTTTAAACAAATGCATAGTGTGGTCATTTATAGACTGAGAGTAATAGTTTTTCTTTCTAATCTTGTTCAAATTACAAAAGTATAGATGTTTAGTGATGAAGAATTGTCAATCGATATTATTTTTTTTTATGTTATAATCAAATTTTATAAACAAATGCACAGTTTGGACACCTATAGATAGAAAGTGATCGTTTTTCTTTCTAATCGTTTTAAAATTACATGAATGGTGATATTTAGTGACAAAGAATTGTCAATCCATATTATTTGTTTATGTCATAAACAAATTTAAGAAACAAATCCATAGCTTGACCATTTATAGATAGAAAATGATCGTTTTTCTTCATAATCGTCTTCAAAGTGTCTTCAAAGTGGAGAAAGAATGAATTTGAAATGGATCCTGAAATTATTGAAATGATTGATAAGTACAACTTGCCAAACTATATGAATTTTCAAGCCAAAGAAGACGAAATTTGTAGAAGATATTAGTTGACGTTTTAATCTGGAAAGTTGATATTTCAACACAATATTTACATTTTCAAATTAATAGTTGGATTAGAACCTACAAAGATTAATTTTTAACTCAAAAGATTTTAGTTTTAATTTTCTACAAAAAAAAATGCATTTTCAACTTTTAACGTATAATAGGTGAAAGTATTAAGTATAAATAAAAGTATAAAAGTATAAAAAAGTATAAAAGTTGAAACTATAGTTTCATTTTCAACCCAAAGAGTTGATGACTTCTCAACGAAACATGTTATAGTTCACATTTTAAACAAAAAAGATGTTAATCTTAATAAAAAGCAGTTTAATTTAGCCAAATAGACGCATTGAAAACAAAATAGTTGATTTATTAAATAAAAAAGGTTAATTTTTAACCAAATAGTTGCATTTTTAACCAAAAAATATTACATGTCAAGCAAGAAGATTGATTTTCTACCAAAGTATTATTAAATTAAATATTTAAATTAAATTATTTAATTTTTAACAAACTTTCAACGAAAAAGGTAAAATAATTTTCAATTTTAATTAAAAATGAAAAAAATACTTCAATTTTGATTTATTTCATTATTATCTTAAATATGAAAAAATATGAATATTCAACAAAAAATTGAAATTACATTTTCAGTGTACAAGATTAATTCTTAACAAAAAAAAACGAGTTTAAAAAAAATGATTTTTTAACAAAATAATTCAAGATATCTTCCTATGAAAGTACAAAGTGCCTATCAGACCTGGATATCAATTCGAGATATCAATCTTCATCAAAATTTCATGATCATAGCTCTTTTACTTTTCGAGATATGGTGAACAGAAAAAAGTTACACACACACACGGACATTTTTTTAAACTTTATTTTCGAACTCCTGGGGTCGAATTATATCAAAATATGTCGAAAAAGTATATTCGAAAATTCAGGTCATTACAAACCCCGATCTATGAGGAAGCAATAATGAATTGACTAATCGTCAATGGAGTAATTAACTAATTACTCCGATGTGCAATTATCTGATCTCCTCGAATCTGCTCTTGTCTTTCTATAAAGACCAAAGTAAATCACCCGCCGACAATGAATACTGTTAAAATCTCTAAAATTGCGCAAAACATGGATTGGTGAAATTTTTATTAGCTGATAAAATTTGAAAATGATATAATTGAAAAAAAATAGAAAAAAGGGATTAGGAAAATTCGTTAAATATTCTCAATATTGAAGGTAATCTTGAATAAAATGCAACATTACCAAAACTCCCAACAGAAATTGAACGGGTTAACCGATTTTTTTCTATCTTTTTTTAATCGTCTCGTCATTATGTAATGAACCTAATGCAGCATATTAAAATTCAATTTCTTAATATTTTAATAATTATTTAATGCATTTAATTTATTAATGCAAGTATCGCCCAGAAACTTCACGCTATAATATCCTGATGTGTCTTTCAAATTCGGAGCGCCTGTTTTCGGTTCAGCGTGGGTACTTTCCAGGCGCATAAATGAAGCAGATTTTCGATTAATTAAAAAAAAAACAAGCCCATTTAAAAAAAAAATGAGACTTTCTTTTTTGTATTATGCCATTGAGATTATGTGGTTCAAATATTACATCGAACAATTCATCCTTGTAGGAGGAAACATGTCATTTGTAATACATGGGCTAAAAATCAAGCCTGCCGAAGCGCCTTAAGCTCGAACTCTACAGAGGGTCCAGAGACAGTGTGGCAGCCTAGCCGGATGCCGCCATTTTGAGAAGGGATGCCACCATTTTACGTTGAGGTTTTCTATAGTGTAGTATATCTATACATACCAAAATATCTATAAGAAAACTGAGCCAATCAGCAAGAATGACACTAGTTTGCCACACTATCTCTGGACCCTCTGTGGGCGTTTACGATATTAGTGCTCAGAGCGCGCTCTGAGTTCAAAGGGGAGCTCAACCTGTTTATAGGATATAATCTGACGGTCATGCAGTCTCATGAATTTCATTGGTTGAGCTCCCCTTCGAGCTCAGAGCGCGCTCTGAGCACTAATATCGTAAACGCCCTGAATCGAACTCTATCTGTGAGAGCTCTGAGAGAGGTAGATCGTCTGAGACTCTCTACTTTTTATCTATGTTTCTAAAACAGGCAGTATAGGGCCGGTGTCAATGACTTCTTCCCTGACCGAGTTGTGAAACGTCGGGATATTCCCCGTGTTGAGAATATCTAAATCAGTAGTAATTAAATATTTCAAAAAATCATTCCCTCTTGAGTTGGTATCCGTGCTATCCCACAAAGTATGGTGGGAGTTAGCATCGCACCCCAACGGAAGAGGGACACCCCTTACCTTACTGTGCCTCCAAGATCTGTGGATATCACAATCAGATCTCTCAAACATAGTTCTAGCAGCTGGACAACGTTGTCTCCCTTCGCCAGTATGCAGGCCCGTGGTTTGGCCGCCTTGGGGTCCCTGTAACAAAAACTAGCCCCCCCCCCTAATCCCTTATGGTATCTTGAACTGACCAAGGTATTTGAGGCGCTGAGAACGATAACTCGGCACAGTCCACCTTTGTCGAAAATCGTTTTTTGCAGTTTCAAGTACTTTAGGTTTTGGTCTATCGATAAATGTTAGAAATATGTAAAGAAACAAATTTTATTTTGCCATAAAAGGTTTTCCTCCTCTTACTAAGAGAAATGATGCGATGAGGATTAAACTTATGTTTTATATTTTGTACGATATTTTTTTATACTAAAAGATCATTTTCAAAGTTGTTGAAGTATTTTACGGATTTAAAACATAAAAAAAGCACTTTCAAATAATTGGGAATGACAACTAGATCAAGCTCATTTCTTTTTCCTCTACTCTATCCTCTAAAATGTAACCCCTTCACAGTCAGGCGAAAAAGAGCATGTCGTGCCAAAAATGTTTTCGAGAAAAAACACTTCAGAATCACGTGATATTTGCAGGGTCAATGTTTTTGGGGTCACCGAATCCAAATTTGAAGTTGGATTTTCAAAATTCAAAATAGCGGATCTAAGTTATTTTGCAAGTTTCCCACAAGTTTGCCGTAAGGCGGACATTGTCTTACTTGCGGAAAACTTGCCTAAACCTTCCAGTGTAAGCTTCCGAACCTTGCACCGAAAACTTTAGGCAAGTTTGTTGCAAACTATTGTGCTTTCTGGGGTGTCATGATGCAAAAGTGGCACGACTTTTTTGCCCATGTATGTGTCACTGACAGAGAACGGATTCAAAAAAATAGCCCGCCGCGCGCGCGGTGCTTCGTGCCAAGTTTGAGCGTGCCTATGGCGCGCGGGTACACTCTCACGCTTCGCGCTCGTTTTCGTACGTTTAATGCGAACATTTTAACTACATTTTTTCAAATATCATAAATATTGTAACTTAAATCGAAGACTGCGATTTAAACCCCTGAGGAACTACAGTCATAAATTGGAACGAAAATTGTTTCTCCATTTCTTTTTGAAGAAGATCGCTCAAAATTGTACGAATTATGATTTAGAATGTGAACGTTCAATATTTTGTCGTTTCAAATTTAAATTGTTAATAATTGTACAATTTCAAATTAAAATTCTGTATGCCTAAATAATTGTAATATAGGAAAGGTTGACATTAGAATAATTTCATGATAACAAAATAAAAAATTATTTGTATTTCACTTAAAGAAGTCCAAAATTCTTGACCGACTATAAATTTACAAGACTTGAAATCGTAGTTTAAGATTCTCTCTTCTTTACAATTGTTTTCCACCCCGGTATATAAGCTTGTTTGGGGAGGGGGATAAGGCTGCCGAGCGGAGCGGTACGCACGCGCTGACAGGGGTCTCTCGTAGGAGGGAGACAGGGCGGCTCAAGCAGGCTTCTGTGCTTGGCGAGTGGCATGTTCATGTGCGCGGGCGGCGAGCCAAGTATCCATCTTGCTCATGCCCTGAGGGACGTTGCGTTGGCTAGTGGGCGGTGAGAGATAGACTCTTCTGATGTCCCCTTTCACGAACCGTTGCCACGCCGTGAAACCGTCCATTTAGCCAGAAGACAGAAGGTGACGAGTGCACCTTTGGTAACTGTTTTTGTGTGTTTGGGGGGGGGGGGGGGAGATGGCAACAAAGGAGAGGTGTTGGGTGAAGGAGGTTGATCCGAAGATCCGCCGGGGAAGGCCCAATGCGGACTCACCAACCCGGAAGGAGGGGCTGGTGAGCGGTCGCTTGATGACGACCTTTTTTTTTTT
>CAKNYM010042320.1:0-27013 GCA_932195095.1 Andricus curvator | reverse complement strand
ACAGACAGACAGACAGACAGACAGACAGACACATTCGTAAAAACCTGTTTTTTGGGTTCAGGGGGTCTCAAAACGTGGACATTTGACAAAAACCGGGGGGGTCAAATTTTACACAAATCTAATACCTTCTCTAGATGAGAATGTAAAAATGAAATTCGATACACTTATAGAGTATTTAATTATAAATGAGCGAAAACAGGATGTTAAAAAGTTGTACGAGAAGTCATTTTTGATTAAGTTTTTAATGCACTTTGAGGAAAAAAATTTGAACACTTTTGAACGAAGTATGTTGTAACATTATCAATCTATCTAACCGGGGTCGATTTTGAATCTATCAATATTCTCAATTCAATTATAACTGTAGTTGGCTGATTATAGTTAGAGAACTTAATTTTAATAAAAATTATACTAATTTTTAGTAATAGTAATGTTGGATTTTAAACTTACCTCAATAATATTAATTTTCATAGAGACATTCGTTCAATTTGCGTTTACTTTTTCCTGTCCAGTAAATTGCAACCCACGATATAAGTTGATTCCAATACTGATAGGATATTAAAACTAGCCCTAACCATTTTATAACTAAACTTGATGAATAAATAAACAAAAATTGTGTAAGATTGATTCTTACGATAAAAATTCCCACTAAAATTTAAATCGTTAATTGACGATAAAAGTGACGGATTGTAGATTCACTCAAGGGAGATATATATATATATATATATATATATATATATATATATATATATACCATTAAACCATTAATAAGATGATTGCGTATTTTCGTGATTTTAATTAAACTTTAGAATAAATGATTTTATTATGAATTAGATTCTCCTTTTTTCCCTTCTTTTAGAGACTGAGATACCAAAACTTTGTTCGCACAACGAGGTCTTTATTGCTAGATAAAGTGCAATGTCGTTACGAATTCCATTCTGGCTCTATTCTTCTTGAAAAATTAAAACAAAATAACTGCCTATTCAAATTTCGGTAGCTGGTGAAACCATGCACAACGAGGTCTTTATCATGAGATAAAGTGCAATGTCGTTACAATAAATGTTGCACGATTTCCTTATCATTTATTAGATTCCCCACACTAAATGCAAACATGCACAACGAGGTCTCCACAAAAACATGGAGTGCAATGTCGTTACAATCATGCATAAAATACTTTATATAAAAAAATATAAATAAATTTCCACAAACTCACTTCTACTATTCTAATTCAAGCAGAATTAGGATAGTATCCTAGAAGTGTTTTTAAAATTTGTTGAAGGAGAATCCGGACTAGCTGTGTCCTTTGAATGATGCTTTGTACGATTCAAGTTTCTGTCTTCAATGACAGGTAGATCATTGAGACTAAGAGAAGCTACTTCCTCGCAGGGGATCGAGTAAGAAGTCCATCGGTAGCGATACCGGGATGTATATATAAAGTGCTATCCCTACTTATTAGCCGATGGCGCGCGCGATCGATCGTATGATCGAATGATTTCGTGAATCATTCTTTCGTTCCACCTGCTTGTCCACTTATTAGTCAGAGGCGTATCAATATAAATATTCACCCGCAGCTTCGTAATTTAATTCTAATTATGAGGATAGAACGGACCGTCTCAATGTTGAATAGTGAAATATTACGTACAATAATAGCATACCGTTTAGAGAACAGTAAAACAAAAACTATTTGAATCAATAATTATTATCATTCCCATCCACTGATCCTTCTTCCACATCATCGTCAATTCCATCATCATTCCCATCAACTGTTCCTTCCACATCATCGTCAATTCCATCATCATTCCCATAAACTCCTTTTTTCCGCATCATCGTCAATTCTATCAACATTCCGATCAACTGCTCCTTCTTCCACATCGTCATCAAATCCATCATCATTCCCATCAACTTATTTCCAAGAGAGCAGTAGATTCACTTTCAAGAACAGATTCATTTTCTATCGGAACCATATAATTATCCTCATCCTTGTTCAAAAGCTCATTAGTTTCCTCATCATTTTCCGTGTTACTATTCTCGTCTTTATCGAAATTCTCATTATTTTTGTTTGTTTTCGAAGTTTCATTATCGCTTTTGTGTTTTTTTTTTCTGATGCCCTATCTGGAAACGAAAGCAAAATATTTAATTTTTTCGATACGCCCTAATATGCAGTAGTATTTTCCGTTTTCACTTGAATTTCAACAAATTACAACTTAAATCTGCGGATACATTTTTGATAGAATCGGACTGCTTCCGAAGTCAATGTTTTTGACCGGATGAATTTCGGATTTAAGCGGACGATTTTCCGATTTCACTTGCATTTCACGAAATTACAACTTAAACCAGCGGATTAATTTTGAATAGAATCGGACTGTTTCCGGAGTCGATGTTTTGGATCGGACGAATATTGGATTTAAGCGGACGATTTTCCGTTTTCACTTTAATTTCACCGTATGACTACTAAAACCTGCGGATTAATTTCGGATAGAATCGGACTATTTCCGGAGTTGATGTTTTAGACCGAACAGATTTCGGATTTAATCGAACAATTTTCCGTTTTCACTTAAATTTCACCAAATTTCAACTTAAATCTGCGGATTAAGGTTGAATAGAATTGGACTATTTTCATAGTTGATGTTTTAGACCGGACAGATTTTGTATTTAATCGGACGATTTTCCGTTTTCACTTGAATTTCACCTAATTACAACTTAAACCTGTGGATAAATTTTGGATAGAATCGGACTGTTTCCGGAGTCGATATTATGGACCGGACGAATATCGGATTTGAGCGGACGATTTTCCGTTTTCACTTTAATTTCACCGAATGACTACTAAAACCTGCGAATTAATTTCTGATAGAATCGGACTGTTTCCGGAGTTGATGTTTTAGACCAGATTTCGGATTTAATCGAACGATTTTCCATTTTCACTTTAATTTCACCGAATGACAACTAAAACCTGCGGATTAATCTCGGATAGAATCGGACTATTTTCGGAGTTGATGTTTTAGACCGGACAGATTTCGGATTTAATCAGACGATTTTCCCCCAGATAACAATGTGTGCGCACAATGATGGCGTATTGACTCGCACGCGTGCGGATTGTCCCGCACGCCGCGCCATCACCCGAGTAGACATATGCGTCCTCATATGCGACGCATATCGCTCGCACGTGTGAAGGTCGCACGCATGACGGTGATATGCGAGCTTCCAAATTCATGCAGGATTTGAAAATATATTTTTTTAAATATTTTTATTAAATGAGAAGAGGAACATTTTCACATAAAAACATTTTATTTTTATAATTTGCGAGTCATAACACTTAGATGTATAAATAGTGGAACAGCGTAATAATACATATAAGGGCCGAATTTCAAATCATGCAGGCCGGCGGGTGACATGTTCAGGATTAACTTTTCTATGAAATTTGTTTTGTACGTAGAAAATAAGAAGACACGTAGCTTTTTTTTAATTAACATGGCGACATTTTTACATTTTTTACGAATATAATAATATTTTACTTTAAACCCCGTGCCATTTTTGCAATTTATAAGATATAACGGGTTTTCTTGTTTCAGTTTATATCCTACAGTTTTTGCACTTTTTAGAAATCCACAAAAAATGAAAAAAAAAAAATGGTGAATTTATTTTGAATTTTTGAAAAAACTGTTTTTCTCAAACCCCTCCCCCCTTTTTGCCTTAAAATTTTAGAAATAAAAGCTACTAATATAGTCTACTTACTATCAATTTTCCGTTTGGTATTTTTTTTTTTGCTTTCAGAAGAAAAAAATTATTTTAATTTTTCTTTCATAATAACTTCCTTCTACCGAAAAACAAAAAAATATCAAACGGAAAATGTATGGCAGGCAGGCTATTAGTATAATCTATTATTCCTAATAATTATAGGCAAAAAAATTTGGGGTTTTTGAGAAAAATGTTTTTTTCTGTCTTTTTTTTATCCAAGATAACTTTACCATTTTTATTTTGAAAAAGTGTAAGAAACTGGATAAACTTGAACAAGTAAAACCTTTATATCTTATAAATTGCAAAAAAGGCACGGTTTTTAACGTAAAATTTTCAAAAAACTAATAGTACCTTTAAAATTTTTAAATATTCGTCAAAAATGCAAAAATTTATTTGTGTCAATATGTTTCAGAAGCAAGCTAATCCTGAACATGTCACCCGCCAGACTGCATGATTTGAAATGGATTCGGTGTATTATAAACTATTACAAATAAATATTAAAAATGAAAAATATTTTAAATTTCACAAAACGTATTAACGCAATCAACCGTGACATATATATTAATTTCAATATACGCTTATCTCTCGAAGTATAGACATAGAAAACAAAACATAAAATTTTATATCATAAGTACGTACATTTTTTATATAGCAGGCCTCACAGTCCCTATGGGATGAAATATACGGACCAAAGTCTACTTTTTGTCACGCTCATAGGGTACTTTTTTCGCGCTTAACGGGTAACAAATGCAGGATAAATTCGTAGGAGTTTAAAACAATTCAAAAGAATTCAAATGGATTGGAAAAAAATTTTAAATACAAAAAATTCGATTGATTTCTGTAAAATTGGAATGAATTTAGAGGAATTGAAGGGAAAAGAGAAGAATTCGATGAAATTCATAAAAATTCAAAGTATATTAAAAAAAATTTCAAATGAATTAAAAACAATTCAAAAGTATGAAAAAACCTCACTGAATTCAGTAACTTTGAAATGAGCTTAGAAAACTTCAAGAGAATTCAAAAGAATTTGATGAAATGCCTAAGAATTCAAGGTGAGGTTAAAAAAGACTTTAGGATCAGTTAAATAAAAACATTAAAAGTTTTTTTTTAATCCGCTGAATTAAGTAGAATTGAGGAAATTTAGAAGAATTAATGTTACCTAAAAAAAATTCAAGAGAGTTCCAAAGAATTCCGTGAATTTCAAAAAAATTTCAAATCTCTTCAAATCTTTAAAACTCTACTAATTTCTAACCAAAAAAGTGACTAATGACTACAGAACAATTCAAAAGAATTTAAATTAATTGGAAACATTTTTGAAAATCGAACAAATCCATTTATTTCATTAAAATTTGAGTGACTTTTGAGGAATTTAAGGAAAATGAGAAGAATTCGATGAAATTCATAAAAAAATCAAGCTAAATTTAAAAAGCAATCAAGTAAATTGAAAAAAAATTCAAAAATAAGAAAAAATTCATTGAATTCAGGAAGTTTGAAATGAGTTTAGGAAAATTAAAAGGGCATTCAAAATAATTTGATGAAATGCCTACGAATTTAAGGTGTGTTTTAAAGACTTCAGGATGAATTAAACCAAAACTTTTTAAAAATCGATTGAATTGAGTGAATTTAGAAGAATTCGAAAGAACTTAAAATAATTCCAAATGAATTGCAAAAAATATTTGAAAATCTCTTCAAATCTTTGAAATGAGGGCACTTCTTGTGAATAAATTCTTTGAAATACATTAAAATCCCTTTAAATTACTCAAACTTTTGAAAATCCTTTGAAATTGTTTAAATCTCTTGAAAGTGCATTGGAATCTTTTGAAATACCCTACAATTTTTCAAAGTTTTTGAAATCCCTTCAAACTATTGAAATAAATAAAAAAATTCTGAAATTTTTTTAAAATTTCCTAAAATACTTTTAGTCCTTTGATATCATTTGAAATCCCTTAAAGCTTTTAAAGATCTTGAAAACGCCTGGGAATCATTTACAACACCCTCAAATACTTCAAATCCCATTAAGTTACTGAAATAAATAAATTATTTCGAATTATTAATTAATTATAATTATTCGAAGCTGTTCAGGATTCGTCATCCCCGAAGGTAACATCATGTTCGGAAAGGTTTTCTTCATCTCCTGGATCCTTCAGTGCCTCCAAAGCTGCAATTTGTTCCAACAGATCCTCCTAGTTTCCTTCCAACGCCACTTGATTTTTTCGAAAATTCTTCTTCAAATTTCTATACCGCTGCTTTGTTGTTCTTAAAACCTTCAGCATTTCATTCTTGAAATGAGCTTTGTCTTCCGGGCCTTTGAACTGCGAACACTTTTGAGCTGCCTCTGCAAGAGAAATTGAAGAATTATTAAAATTTTATTTACGTGCTATAAATAATTTCATCAAATTTATTAAGTAAGAAATTATACTTACGATACAAAATGTTTGAAACCCTGGTGTCGCCGAATATTAGGCTACTTTCGCCTCCAACCCACGTAAATTGGCATACCAATTCGTCGGTCATGATCTCCTTCAGTCCATAGTTCAAAAACTCCCTCAATTTGGAACCACCTATCTGAACCAAATGTCTGCACTGAAATAAAATTATTATTAATATTTTAAATAAATTTTCGATAAACTGTAAGTTTAAATGAGGGTTAAGGGCACGTAACATGATAAATTTATTTACTGCAAAAAATAAGTCGGGCAATTTAACTTTAAATAACTGTCTAAATGAATAAATTTGAAAATTTTTAATTTCAATATACAATTGTTTTCTTTCGTTTATAAAAATTCCAGGTTGAAAATGTTACAAGTTTAAAGCTTTGCTTCACCCGATGGAAAATCACGCAATTTTGAAGGTTATGGTGTAAAGCGTGGTTATGTTATGTTTATATGCAATACCTACTCTGCAATTGATATCAAAGCTGGTATTCTATCAATACTCGTATCCTATCAGCATAAATACACCTACAAGCACTTCACTTATTAAAAATTATATCCGAAAACAATACGAGTAAAACGCGGAAAACAATAAACGAAGCGGTAAACCCGGCTGATGGCGGGAGCCTGCGGAAGACAGAGCGGAGAGACTACGTGGGTGCGCGACGGCCATCATCAGTTCAAAGATATCATTTCAACAACTGAGCGCGCTTTTCAAACTTGAAAGTATTAACATCATTATAAAATTGATTCAAATTCATTAGAAAATTAAAGATGTATTAAAGTATTCAAAAAAGAAGTACTCAAAATTAGGAAAATTCGATTGAACATTAAAGTTGGACTCCTGCAAATACTTCCACAAATTTCTAAACAGTAATTCTAAATTTTATGCAATTAAAATTGCAAATTGCAGTTATACAAAATAAAAAGTATTTCATGCGCTATTTGAAATTAAAATTCAAAATTATAATTTTACCAACAATGTCATTTAAAAAAAAAACTCATTTAAAGTTCAAATTGGGAATTTTCAAAATATTATTTGAATACATAATAAACATTTTTGATTAATTGGAACTGTTTAGATAGCCCAATAAAGTTTAAAATTAAGTTTTCAAATAAATAAGTATAAATAAAAATATCTAGGATCTAATTAGATCATTATTATGGAATTATTTATTACGCACGTATGCGTCGCAGTCAGGCTGTTATACGCAGTCATACGTGAAGTACGTCGTGATGGCGATATGGCACGCATTACGCACGCACTCTACCTACCCATCACAGCATTGCGACAGGTGATGGCGGCATGCGTGCGTTATGTCTCGCACAGCGTGCCTGGCACGCATGCGGGTACTGTGCGTCACACGATTGTTATCTGGGCTGTTTTCACTTTAATTTCACCGAATAACAACTTGAACCTGCGGATTAATTTCGGATAGAATCGGACTGCTTCCAGAGTACATGTTTTTGACCGGAAGAATTTCGGATTTAAGCAGACGATTTTCCGTTCTCTCTTTAATTTCACCGAATGACAACTAAAACCTGCTGATTAATTTCGGATAGAATCGTACTATTTCCGGAGTTGATGTTTCAGACCGGCAGATTTCGGATTTAATCGGACGATTTTTCGTTTTCACTTTAATTTCACCGAATGACAACTTAAACCTGCATATTAATTTCAGATAGAATCGGAATATTTCCGGAGTCGATGTTTTTGACTGGAAGGATTTCGGATTTAAGCGGATGATTTTCCGGTTCTACTTTAACAAAAATAATTTCAAGTACTGAATTCCGGACTAATTTTGGATGAAGTCGGACTCTTTCGGGAGTGAAAGTTTACGTTCGAATAAATTTCGGATTAGACCGGACTATTTTCCATTTTTAGTTCAACAAAAATAATTTCAGGTTTTGAATTTCGGACTAATTTCGGATCAAATCGGACTCTTTCCGGAGTCGAAATTTTTGGTTTGGATAGACTCCGGACATAATCAGACAAATTTCTGACTGTTTTCGTACAGTTTTCGGATTATATCGGAAATATTTCGGAAAAAAATCGTGAATCGGATTGATTTCGGATAAATTCGGACCAATTTCGGAATCCGAAATTTTTAGCAGGGATGTCTCATTCACAGATTCTAACCATTCGTTCGGCGGTCTACCTCTGGGCATTCTGCCATTTACTTTACCTTTATACACTTGTTTGGTCAGTCGTTCATCTTTCATTCTTTCAAGATGTCCGAACCATCTTAACTGATTTCTTTCCCATATGTCAACTAGTGTCTCTCCTGTACCACATTCTTAGAGGATAATCTCGTTTCGGACTTTGTCCATCAGTGTTTTCCCGCATATTGTGCGCAGATGTTTCATGCCAATCGCGTTAATTTTACTCCTGTCCTTTTCTTTCCATATCCATGTCTCGCTACCGTATAGTACAGTCGGTACGAATATGGAATTATGTATGGACATTTTAGCTTTTTTTTGATATGTTTTTATTTGTTAGGATGGACCCTGCTCTACCGATAACCTGCTTACCCTTATTTATGCGCCTATCTAACTCCCCATCTATTTTTCCGTCGCTAGTGAATAGGCTACCGAGATATACGAACTTGTCAACTTGTTCTACTCTGTCATCATTTAGGACAATGTTGCACATTGTTTTCTCATTTTTTTCCTCAAACACCATGATTTTTGTTTTATTTACGTTAATTCTGAGGCCCATGTTCTTCATGCTTGTATTAAGTTTATTCAACATTCTTTGCAAGTCCTCGATTGATTCTGCCATAATATTCTTGTCATCTGCGAAAGCTAACCCACGTACCCTCACTGTTTCGATATCTACACCTTCTTCGTCGAAGAGGGCCATTCTTAGACATTTATCCATAAATATGATAAATAGCCAAGAGGACAAAACGCATCCTTGTTTCTCGCCTTGCATGCCATCGAACCAGTCACTCAGTTTCCCATTTACCCTTACACTCGCTTTACTCTCTGTATATATTGTTTTTATTGCTTGTAGGAGCCATCCATTGACTCCGTATTCTTTAAGGACTTCCCTAAGTTTAATTCTCTTTACCTTGTCAAATGCTTTTTCTAGGTCAACAAATGCACAGAAAACTTTCTTTCCTACTCTTAAGATTTTTTCTGTGATCTGTCTTAAACTAAGTATCTGATCTGTACATGATCTTCCTGGCATAAATCCACTTTGGAGTTCCCATATCTTTTCTTCTGTAATTTTCATTACCCTACGAATGAGTATTTTTGAGTATATTTTACTTACGGTGCTTAGTAAGCTGATACCTCTGTAATTACTGCAGTTGCTTTTATCTCCCTTTCTTTTGTATATTGGTACGATAATCGCATTTCAGCGGTGATACTGTTTACGCTAGCAGCCTTACCGTGTTTTAAGTTCTTAATTATATCTCTAACCTCAGTGACACAGACTTTTTCAATTGAGTTTTCTAAAGCATTATGTTCTATGTCGCAGTTCTGTTGCCCTATATCTTCACCTCCTAATAATTCTTTAAAAGAGTCTTTTAAAGCGACTATTATTCCGTCTATATCATATAGCATTTCACCTTCGCTGTTTCTCATGCTGACAAACTCTGTACTTTTACTTTCTTTTATGCTGAGAAGGTTAGCAGCCTTCAGCAGCGTTGTATTAGATGGGAGTTAATGTGTGCCGAATACCGGCCTACCTCTAAACGAGGAACCAATAACTTTTTTTTTTTTAATCTGAAAAAGAGTTATATATAGATATATATTAAATTTTCTCCTGCTTGAAATATTAAAATAGTTATAATAATTGAACTGCAATATTATAATTTTCAGAGGTAATTTAAACGCATTTAGGAAAGTTTAAAAATAACGCGTCAAGTAAAAATAACGTCATCAGTTTAATTTTCGAGTTTTCAACCACCTTAAAGTATCTATGAAAATTGCCCCCCCCCTTCCCACGCAATCATTACATGAGATATAAACTGGTATAAAAGAAAAACTCATCTTTTAAAATCGGCTTCGCTCTCTTAAATATTTTCATCTATTTGAAGCAAAAATCGAATAAAAATGTGCGAAATTTATCTCCCTTTATTTTATAATTTTTTTATTTATAATTTTATTTATTTATTTTTTATTTATTTATTTACACCAGAAACTCGTTATTAGAACGCGTGATCGCACGCGTTATATGAATTCCTAGAATTGCTTGTCCCCGCAGTTTCTCAGGGGGCAGGGCGAGAGACGGTTGCGACTCCGCCTCTGAAGGGACGCATGCACTACACTACTCAGTCAAGTAGATTGCGCAATATTATGGAAACGGTTCAGGCGGCCCTGCCTGTTTACGTTTCGCTGTACGCGTTATATGAACAAGGCTATTTTCAGGCAACCCCCGAGATTGTTCATCTATCGAGTCTCTGGTGTATTTATTTTTTTTTATTTATAATTTATCTCCCCCATCGGTGAGCATAAATAGTTCGATTTTAAGAGATGTCATTAATTTTCACCAAAACAGCTTTAATTTTTGAATCTTCAGCCAGAATGCATGGGCAAAAGGTTTTTAAATCCTTAAAAATCACAAAAGTACTGGAATTAATATTTAGAAAAAGAAAAATTACGTAGAATCTTTTTAAATTCCCTTGGAATGCTTTAAAGTATTTCAAAATCTTTGAAATCTCCTCAAATTACCCCAATCAATTGGCAATGCCTTGGAATTTTAGAAAATTCCACAAAATATCAAAAGTCCTTTAAAATATCTTGAAACCCATAATTAATAGTAATGAAAAACTTATTAACAACTGAACCTCTAATTCAGAATAATGGATATCCAATTGAAAACGACTGGAATCATTAAGGAACGTAGGATGTCGTCAATATTTTGAAACTCGGACTAAATAAATTGTGGGTAACTTATTAAATTCTTTTAATTTTTACTAGAAAAACTAATCCAATCCTTTTAAATGTCTTGCAGTGTAACAATTTTGAATTTATAAATAAGTTTTATTTGAAATTCTCGAAAATTTCTAGTTTGAAATATTTAAAATATACAATTTTGAGTATTTCAAATAATTTGGTTTGCAATGCCTGATCTTAAAATCTTTGAAATTTAAAGGTTTCAAATTTTTAATTTTATAGTATAAGATTGTTCAGAAGGCTTTATGTAATTAAAAAGTTAAAAAAATGAACAATAATTGACAGAAATGGACTTGGAGATTTAACTATTCAAAATCTGTTATAGTAACACATTCATATTTGCCCCAAAACCCAAACATTTATTTTAATTCATGACGTTCATTCTGAACATCCTTTAACACAAAAGAGCAAAAAATTGCAAAGTAAATGAATTTTTTTTAAATACTCAAAATTTCCACTAAAAAATATCCTTTTTTTTTTACAAAAAATGGAATAGTTAAACTTTCAGTTGAACAAATTAATTTTCATCAAAAAAGATGAATTTTTAAACTAGAAGATTAATTTTCAAATAAAAAGAATGATTTTCTACACACAAAAAAAACAATTTTTCAACAAAATACATGAATTTTTAACGAAATAGTGTACTTTTTGATTAAAGAAGACAAATTTCCAACCAAATAGTTGAATTTTAAACTAAAAAAATAATAATTTTCAACTGAAAATAATAATAAATTCAACTGAAATAGTTGAATATTCAAGCAGAAGAATAAATAAGTAAATTTTCAAATAAAAATGAACAACTTCTTAAAACAATTTTTAAGAAGTGAAATCTTTCTTCGATCGATTCAATTGTTACCTTAATATGAACGTAAGTTCTATTATTTCGGTCTTACGATCAATTTGAATAAAAAAGACTAGGAGTTCCGAGTCAACACTTTAATTATAAAAAGTTACATTCTCGCAACGTTTCGACCTCAATCTGTTGGTCATCCTCAGGCAAATTATAACTAATAAAACTGTTATAAAATTCTTGTAGCTAATTAAAAAAATTACAATTTCATAGAACCAATTATAAATAATAAGTTCAATTTATCTAAAAAACAATTTTGGAAAATCAAAATTGTATAAAGAGCGCATTCAACTGCAATGAAAATAGCGCGCTAAGGCATTAGGAATTTGAAAATTTAATTAATTATATTGTGGTAACATTTATTTATATAGAGTATTTCTGTTTTTAAATTTGTGGAATAATTCTTGAACTTGTTTATGAAAATCGATTCTAAAATTCTTCTTTTATAAGTGTTATTTTCTTTAGCTAAAATCTTTGTATTATCGAAATTAAAATCAAAAAGGTGGTCAAAATTCCAAGAGTGTTGTGACAAACCTGTGTTTAAATTGCCAATTCTGCAATCTCTTTTATGTTCTGTTATTCTCGTTTTTAACCTTCTGCCAGTTTCACCAATGTAAACTTTATTACAACCTTTGCATTTTATTAAAAAAAATACGCTAGATGAATTTTCAATTTTTTCTGAATCTTTCTTATTTATAAGACAATTTTCCAATTTATGGTCATTTCTAAAATATACGTTAATGTTGAATTTTTTCAAAGCACTTTTTAATCTCTCTGATAAACCTTGTATGTATGACAACGAAAGACGTAGATCAGTTTTTTGTAATTATCTAACCATTTGTTATGTTTACTGGAACTATTGTCAATTTCATTGATTCTTTCTTTAATAATACTTTCTAGTAAAGGTAGTGGATAATTATTTTGCTGTAATATAATTTGCAATTGATCTAAATTTTCTTTCCTGAACGTGAAATCACTTAGTTTTATACATCTATCTATTAATCCCTTAATTAATCCAACTTTTTGGTTAAATTGATGGTGTGAGTTATAATTCAAATATTGCCCTGACCATGAAGATTTTTTGTACGAATTGGTAATTAAAGCTCCATTTTCCGTTTTTATAATTGACATATCTAAATAATTTAAGGTGTTATTATTTTCCAATTCAAAAGTAAATTGTAAAGATTCTTCGATACTATTAATTTATTTTAACCAATTTAACCAGAAAGTTGGATTAATTAAGGGATTAATAGATAGATGTATAAAACTAAGTGATTTCACGATCAGGAAAGAAAATTTAGATCAATTTAAAATTATATTACAGCAAAATAATTATCCAATACCTTTAATAGAAAGTCTTATTAAAGAAAGAATCAATGAAATTTACAGTAGTTCCAGTAAACATAATAAATGGTTAGATAATTACAAAAAAAAACTGATCTACGTCTTTCGTTGCCATACATACCAGGTTTATCAGAGAGATTAAAAAGTGCTTTGAAAAAATTCAACATTAACGTATATTTTAGGAATGACCATAAATTGGAAAATTGTCTTATAAATAAGAAAGATTCAGAGAAAATTGAAAATTTATCTAACGTAGTTTATTTAATAAAATGCAAAGGCTGTAATAAAGTTTACATTGGTGAAACTGGCAGAAGGTTAAAAACAACAATAACAGAACATAAAAGAGATTGCAGAATTGGCAATTTAAACACAGGTTTGTCAGAACACTCTTGGAATTTTGACCACCTTTTTTATTTTAATTTCGATAATATAAAGATTTTAGCTAAAGAAAATAACACTTATAAAAGAAGAATTTTAGAATCGATTTTCATAAACAAGTTCAAGAATTAGTCCACAAATTTAAAAACAGAAATACTCTATATAAATAAATGTTACCACAATATAATTAATTAAATTTTCAAATTCCTAATGCCTTGGCGCGCTATTTTCATTGCAGTTGAATGCGCTCTTTATATGAGAAACTGTGTACTATATTTCCAACATAACTCACGTTCTTCTTACCTGTCACTATTACTTCGTCCGTCGTTTGACTATTGCGGTTTCGCTCTTCAAAAATTTTTGTTTTTCAAATGTAACTCTTTACATATTGGGAGCTTCTTTTGTTTTTTTTGAGGTTTTCCCAATTAAAAAAAATTTCGGTAACCGTTTCAATTTTTTTCATCGGACCACAATTTTGATTTTCCAAAATTGTTTTTTGAGGTAACTTGAATTTATTATTTATAATTGGTTCTATGACATTGTAATTTTTTTTAATTAGCTTTTTTTAATGTAACTTCTTATAATTACAGTATTGACTCGGAATACTCCTAGTCTTTTTTATTCAAATTGATCGTAAGACCGAAATAATAGAACTTACGTTCCTATTAAGGTGTACATATTTAACTAAAATAGTTGCATTTTAAACCAGAATGATGCATTTTTTACTGACTTTCAACTAAAAAATATAATTTTTCAACTATAAATTGACGAAATAAATTTTTAGGCAAAAAATGAATGTTCATAAAAGGAGATGAATTTTTAACTAAAATTATGGAATATTCAACTGGAATAATAGTTACATTTTCAGTAAAAAAAAAATTTCAACCAAAAAACATCCAAAGAAAAAACAAATTTTCAATCAAACAGCTCATTTTTCAACCAAAGAAATGAATGTTGAATTAAAACGATGAATCTTCAACCAAAAAAAAATTAGTTTTTAGCTAAAGAGTTTTACTTTCAACCAAATGATTTTATTTCCTACCTAAAAGATGAAGTTTCAAATAAAATGATAAATATTTAATTGGGATACTTTGATTTTTAACCGAAAAGAAGAATTGTTAATGAATTATGACGGACTGGCGTGGGGTAGCGAAGGAATCACGTTTGGTCATGTCAAAGTCGATGAAAAAAAGGAAACAAGACAATTCATCACCGTTATTACTGAAAACTTCAAAATACCTGTTATCGAGTTAATCCAAAATACGGGTTCCTGAGCCTACCCAACAAGGTGCTCCTTTTGTACCAAAAAAAAGGTTTTGGGTTGTTGGAGAAAATTGGCACAGATATAGCCTCCGGAAGCTACGACCACGATCGTTCACCCAACGATCGATCCCGACGCGACCGGAAGCAATACGTCATCCGATTCGTCACTTCCCACAACACCAGAAGATGATCGAGTCGGGAAATCACTAATCAAGGAATCGAAAGAATGAACAACACACCGACCCCACTTGAAAGCACAAACACCTGAATTGCCCAGAAGAAACACACCGGATTAAAATCATTGCAACAACCGACAATGTCTACCCTCGCCTACACCTTGATAGCAACTGAAAAGCCCGGAAAAGCTCCCAAAACTCAATAAGGGAGCTTCACGCCACTACCTGAGTACCCACTCTCACGAAAAGGAAAGCGCCTGAAACTCAAAGAACGGAGAGAGACCTTCAAGGAGAATGAGCATTGGGCGAAAACCATTTGATTACCAATGAGACCTTGAAGGTCACTCAAACAAGAATAACAACATCAAATAAATTATTAACAAGAATTTTTAAACAAGAAAATTAATTTTCAAAGAAAAAGATAATTTTCTACCAAAAAATTCGATTTTTTAGCAAAATACGTAAATTTTCAACGAATTAGTTGAATTTTCAATATAAAAAGACTCACCGAAATTATTGAATTTTGAACTAGAAAAGCTCAATTTTTAACTAAAAATTGAACAGTTAAAGCTTCGGTTAAAGAAATTAATTTTCAACCAAACTGATGAATTTTCAACTAAAATGATGAATCTTTAACTTGAATAGTTGAAGTTTATGCGAAAAAGATGAATTTTAAACCATAAAGATTAATTTTTTACAAAAAAAGACCAATTTTCCACAAAGTACATACATTTTCAAACAAATAGTTTAATTTTTAATTGCAAAATATCGATTTTCAACCAAATAGTTGAAGTTTCATCAAAAAAAGATGATTTGATTTTCAAAAAGTAGTTACATTTTCAACTAGAGATGAATTTTAAATGAAAATGATGAATCTTCCAAGTGAGAGTGATCGTGGGACAGAGGGTGACGAAATAAGAAGTGAAAATGCTAATATCCGTAGGATATTAGAAGATGAGGAAGAATCTGAATAGCTTTACAAAAAGATATTATAAGCCTAGATGCGGCACGGGGAACTAATTGTAGACGGCGCTCCCGGCGAAAATTGCCCGATCCCCCCATGCCTCTCAACGGCTTTACTCTCAGTTAATTTTAATTGTTCTGTACCTAAACCATTTTAAATAATTTATTTAATAAATTACATGTTTTTTATACAAAATTATAAACAATGAAATGAATAATTTGATGAAAAAACGTCACCTCATTGGCAAATTTGTTGATGACAGCACTCTCAGCTCGTGGAAATTATTACAAAACGTTTATTTAATTTTGTTTAATAAACGTTTTCAAATAATTCCCGCATAACGAAAGTGCTGCCATCATATTGCCACTTCATAACCTCAAAATCTTAATACCGATTGGCCCAATTGGGAACGAGTTAAACACTCAATAGTTTCCAATAGACCATTTTACCTAACTATCGGAAGTTTATATGCGCATGTGCGGCTGCCATGTGCACCCCGCGTAGTATAAAATTTACGCTCATATTTTGTAAAAATGTATACAATTGTACCTTTTGTCGGAGTGAAATTAAATGAAGATCATGTATCAGGTGCGAAATCGGGCAAGTGTGAAATAGAAAAACATAATTTTGTTCAATTGAGACGGTGTTAAGTTGCCGGAAGCAACCTGATAGTGGTAAAAAAGCTGAACTTGTAAACAGGTTTGTAGTAGGTTAAGTTTCTTATATTATTAAATGTTAATTATATTTTTGTGATTACAATAAATATTGAAAGTAAAAGACAGGATTTGAGTATTGTAATTGTTTAAAAATTAAATTGATGGTGTTTTGGGAAGAAAATGGTAAAAAATTAATAGTTATTGTATAGTGTGTTGTTTCAAGGCCGAAATTTGCGGAAAATGCCAAATCTGTTACAAAAGAATATATAATTTGGAAGCATATTCTTACATTTTTGAACTTCAGTCAAAAATATGAATTAAATTAAATTAGAAAATTGACAATATGCAAAAATATTGCAAATAAATAAAATTCATAATACATTAAAAACGTAATAAAAATCAAAATACACACTTCGTGCTTGCATGCAACATTATTATAGTTACTGTAATTTATTGTTATAAGTTGTTATAATATAATTTAATATATATTTAACAATATAATTGCAGAGTAAAGGAATGCATACAAAAAGGAAGGGACATCGATCCACAAATTGATGAAGGATCATAGTTAAGTTTAAAGGAGCCGAAATTGAGAGGTTTTACATTTCAAGCATTATTACATTCTTCAAAATATTTCTTGAAGTCTTGTTTCCTTATACGACCACTTCTGTATTGTGAACAAGGTTTCGGGAATCGTATCAAATTTGAACGTATGAAAGTAGAAGAGGTTATGTTTCTTTTATGCTTTGGTACAACTATCCCCTTTAACATAACCCGTATATACAACGCATACACGCTCCCTTTCTTCCTTTTTCATTCAAATTCATTTTCACTTTGAAATTTTTTTTCGATAACTTGTCACAATTGTTTAAAAATTACAGAAAATTGTTTTCGCTGCATTCAACGAGCAAAAATGATCGCAACAACTGGGTACAACAGAAAGTCCATTGCACATGCGCAGTAAACTTTCCGATAGGTAAAATGGTCTATCGTGCACACACGATTAAGAAACACGATTAGAAACAATTCAAATTTCTTTCTATCATTCTGAATTGTTTTCAATTAATTATTTGTAGAAGGGTACGGATCTCATGATGTTTGTAAGTGGATCCTATAGGGACTTAAAAGTAAACAAAGGGTTTTTGTCCTCGCTTACTGGGAGTTTAAAAGGTTTCTATGAGGTTTCTATGTGCGTGTTATGTATATCTGAAATGTTTCTAAATGGATCTGCTTCGGGGTGTACTGGGGTTTTACAAGGATCTTATAAGGTTTGTAAGGGGTTTTTTTTTTATAAAGAACCTAAGAGGAGATGAAGGGTTTTTTGGCTTCTCTTACTGGGAGGTTAAAAGGTTTCTATGATGTTTCTATTTGCATGTAATGTGTATTTGATATGTGACAAAAAACAATGTTTTTTGTTTCATTGCGGCACTTAGTTTATATTTTAAATAACCCAATTTCACGCACGGTCCCCTACACATATAATCGCACGCTTAAACCCGTTGAAAAATCGCACTCGCTGGGGATTCGAACCCTACCTAAACTACCTAACCCGTATGTACCTAGCCGATGCCTGAGCCAATTGCGCTATCGAATCGCTTGAACGTTCGTTACAAAATCTCGGCCATGCTTTTTTGCTGAATGACCTCAGGAATATATATTTATTATTTCTTGATTTTAGACATATTATGAGAAGGTGGGTTAAAGAAATGGTAAGGTGCAAATTAAAAAATAAAATGTTATAAAATAACATATTTTCTTCTCGGTTGGCCCGACTTTGAACGATATTTGGCCCTGTTGTCGGCGTATTCTTATCCAGTTTAAGTCACTTACTGCACCCGACCATCAGCACAAAACTGGTCTAAGATCGTTACAGAACAGTGTGCCCATTATGTTCTATTTCTGTAACACGTGTCACATTCTAGAGACGTAACAGTTCTATCACTCTGTTCTATATTAGTAACATTACAGAATTCCAGAACTGTTAGTGAAATTAAGAAGAAATATAGAAAATATATAAAAAAATATATATAAATATGGTACATTATAGCCGAAAAAGTTTCATCTGGAGATTCGAAATGTGTAATTGATCCACCATTTTGTGATTTCGTATAATTTACAGTATAACTCCTAAATTACCGTTAGATCCAGTTAGAGAAATTCCATACAAAATAACACTGGTCAACAAAACGTGACCTATGTGCTCACTACTCATGGAATGAGATATGTCATTTCCGGAGTAGTTTTTTGTGTTGAATCCGAATCTGGCCTCCATTTCTCTCTATCACGTCAGGTTTTCGAGATTTTGTTAATCAAAATTTGTTTTGAAAATTCAGAAATCATAAGATAAAATGTTGTACAAAATTTTTTCAATGTAAAGTAGTATATGATTTCAATGCATTTTTTAATGCCGAATCCAACGGTGGGCTTGTTTTTTTCGATATCTTGTACGGTTGCCGAGATAATCTAGAAAAACTGAGAAAAAACGCGAAAAAAGTGGTTTTACAAAAAAACTGCATATCTTGCTGAAATTTTTTTTTCTACTGTTCCTGATGTCATTCTCTTCGTTTTTCAATGTAAAATGAATTTTCAAAAAATGCAGGGTTCAGGCTATCACCGTTCAAACGATACATGACAGAGAAGTTGTCTCTTTCTACAGAGTTGCCAGTTAGACGGCTTACACGTACTTTAAGCGAATCATTGTACTGTGTCTAGTATTTTATTGCATCACAATCTTCAATATCTGCAAATTTCACATTAGTCACAAAGTTTTTCATTTTCTCAGTGTTAACAGTATTCAAAGCTTCGGATTCTTGAGCAGATTTTAATCACGCAGGTGTCACACGGGCGCTGCACAGTGGACCAGGAGACCGGAAAAAGTGGCAAAAATTCTATTTTACGTTGAATTTGTCTGAAACTTGGTATAAGTAGGTTTTCGGGGTTTGACGTCAAAAATTACAAATTCAAAATGGCGGAGCCAATATGGCGACCTAAATTGCATAATTTTATATATTCGCCTGAGACTTAATATAAGGGGTTTTTGGGCTAGCTGATTTCGAATTTGGCGTAAACAATTACAAAAAAAATTGCGGATCCAATGTGGACACCAAAATTTCATATATTTGTCTGAAACTTGGTATAATACCAAATTTAAGACAAATATATAAGAAAAGTTTAATTTTGTCCGCCATATTGGATCCGCCATTTTGAATTTGTAATTTTTGACCTCAAATTCGAGATCAGCGACCCTAAAAACCTACTTATACCAAGTTTCAGACAAATTCAACGTAAAATAGAATTTTTGCCACTTTTACCGGTCTCCTGGCCCACTGTGCAGCGCCCGTGTGACGCCTGCGTGATTAAAATCTGCTCAAGAATCCGAAGCTTTAAATACTGTTAACACTGAGAAAATGAAAAACTTTGTGAATAATGTGAAATTTGCAGATATTGAAGATTGTGATGCAATAAAATACTAGACACAGTACAATGATTCGCTTAAAGTACGTGTAAGCCGTCAAACTGGCAACTCTGTAGAATGAGACAACTTCTCTGTCATGTATCGTTTGAACGGTGATAGCCTGAACCCTGCATTTTTGGAAAATTCATTTGGCATTAAAAAAAAAATTTCAGCAATATATGCAGTTTTTTGTAAAAAGTTTTTTTCTAGATTATCTCGGCAACCGTACAAGATATCGAAAAAAACAATTCCACTTTGGATTCGGCATTAAAAAATGCATTGAAATCATATATTACTTTACATTGAAAAAATTTTTTACAACATTTTATCTCATGATTTCTGATTTTTCAAAAAAAAATGTTGATTAACAAAATCTCGAAAACCTGACGTGCTGGAGAGAAATGGAGGCCAGATTCGGATTCAGCACAAAAAACTACTCCGGAAATGACATATCTCATTCCATCAGCACATAGGTCACATTTTGTTGACCAGTGTAATTTAGCATGTTAATGTCCATTTAAGATCCCCTTAGATCCTCTTAAGACGGCAATTATATAATTAGTAACTTTTACAGTGAATGCAGTCTCCTAAATTACCGTTAGATCCACTTAGAGAAATTCCGTACAAAATAATTTAGTTTTTTAGTATCCACCGCCAACGGCGATACCACGCTGAAAAAACCAGTTCTCGTCCGATCACTGAAGTTAAGCAGCGTTGGGCGTGGTTAGTACTTGGATGGGTGACCATTCGAGAATACTGTGTGCTGTTGGCACATCATGGGTGTTCTGAGCCCACACTTGTAGTTATTTACTAACTACAAGAAACTATCCACCTAGAAACACTACCCGAATCAGGTAGTGTCGCGCCTACCCTGAAAGGGAAATGGCTTAATGGTATACTACTACTACTACTACTTAAGTTCCCTTTAGATCCCCTCAAAATGAAAATTTCATACTCAGTCGCATTTCCAGTAAACGCAGTCCTTTTAAACAATACATTGAGACAGGATAGAATTTTCGTTTTGAATTTGACAATAATAATAGAATTTTTATACTTCTGTTTTCTCCAAAATTCGTCCCTCACTTGCCGCAGCGTGGGCCGGATCCGCCAAGGCTCGATTGAATAAATTTACAATTGAAATAAAACATGTTGAGCGCCAGCAGGTTGTATGCCCACCCAGGAAAAAAGAACCCATTGCAAAGGCGACTCCGTGAATTGCGTATCTGTCATTTGCAGATTGAGATTTTTAAAACCGAATTGGTTTGCGACTATGTGAATCGGTCAGTTGCTCGAATGGCTTTGAATCTGCAATGCACTACAATGTCCATTTCAAGTAAAGTCATATTGAATCGGTTTACCTCTTTTTGAATCAGACCAATTTTTTTCAGGTTGGGCTACTATATTTCACATTATTTTTAAAATGTATAAATTATTGATAGATTAAGAGAAATCATACGCAAGGCTACTAGATTCCTTTTGCTATTTTAGCTCTAGAGGATGTGAAGGCTTTTGTGGCTTATAAGTCTGTCAACAAAATAATAACGAGTAAAATTCTGTTAAAAACCAATGGGCGACAATCTGGAATTCCAGTGACAGATACGCTATTTAAACGACTTCAAAACCCATTCAAAGCAAGTGAATGGATTTTTGTTTCCTGGGCAACCAGCAAGGAAAATATAATTAGCAAAAGCGGAGACAATTAAGCAGGCAGGATTCGATGGGAAGACCCAACATAAATTCAAATAGAAGCCAAACCAAATTTCCGAAATATACCATTTATAAAGTTTGTCATTATAGACTCAAAAACGTCCAATTATCCGTCGAATTAATCCAAAATGGTTACAATTTCTGTTGTGTTTCGACAATTATTATAATTAGTAAGAGTCCTTATAATGGTGGGAATCGACCTCCGACGAAATTCGCAATATATGATCTCTCGACGAGTTCCCGACGGAAAGTGACGCCCTTTCACTCTGCCTGGGGCCGAGTATTTTGAGTTGGCACGCGTGGCTCTCGTTTGGGTCCCAAGACTCTACGACCGTCAACTGAACCGCGGGTCAGTCAAGAATCTGACGTATCGATGACAAATTTGAATTCGAAAAAATACCACACAATGAAAAGTGGACTTCAAGATGACGATTTTCAACCTGACGTTTACGGATAAGTTAATTGTCAATACTTTATATTAAATTAATGGACTGGAATGGTTTCCTGTCACAACCTATTACATCCACTTAGAGATATTCCGTACACAAAATTTAGTGTTTTGATGTCCGTCTAAGATCCCCTTAGATCCTCTTAAGACGACAATTATATATAATAATTTTTCTAGTAAACGCAGCCTCTTGAATTACTGTTATATCCACTTAGAGAAATTTCACACAAAAATAATTTAATGTTTTAATGTCTGCTCAAGATCAAGGGGATCCTAATAAGACGAAAATTCCATAATTAGTCACTTTCCCAGTAAACGTAGCCTCTTAAATTACTGTTAGATCCACTTAGAGAAATTCCGCACAAAATAATGTAGTGTTTTAATGTCCGTTTAAGATCCCGTTAGATCCGCTTAAGATGGCAATTATATACTTGGTAACTTTTCCAGTAAACGCAGCCTCTTAAATTCCCTTTAGATTCACTTAGAGAAATTCCATAGAAAGTAATTTAGCGTTTTAATGTCCGCTTAAAATCTCCTTAGATCCTCTTAAGACGGCAATTATATACTTAGTAACTTTTCCAGTAAACGTAGTCCTATTAAATTCCCATTAGATCCATTTAAAAGAATTTCTCGAAAAATAATTTGGCGTTTTAAGGTCTACTTAGGTGCCGCTTAGATCCTCTTAGAATTATGTCCCTATTAAATTCCTATTAGATCCTTTTAAAGAAATCTTCAAAAAGTAATTTCGAATTATAATTTCCACTTAGGTTCCCCGTAGAACCCATTACAAATATTTCGTGAAATTAATAGCGCAAACAGTATCCCCTTACGAACATATTACAACACATTACTTTCCACGATTCCTCTGTAAATCCACTTAAAACTCGAACTGCAATCTTAGAGGCTTCTAGACAGATGAGAAAGACTTCTCTAAGAGAAGATTGTTATATTACAGTATATTCTTGTAATAATGTAACAGATTTGTTCGGTACTATGTAAATTTGACTTAAAAACTGGGTTTTACGGCTCAAAATCCATGAAAATGCAATGCTAGTTTGCATTTTGCAGCTGGAATGAGTTTTTTTGGAAGTTATGTATGGTGACCAGATGGTTTGCACCAAAAACCGGGACAATCATCTTTTTTGCGCTCAATATAAAATTTACGTATATTTTTCCGCTGCGAAAGTGGTTTATATCCACCTGTCAATGGCGGTTTGTGTGTACCGTATACACATGTATATACGTATCTATATGCGTTTATACATGGGTACACGTATATGGTTTATAAAGCGGTAATCTGGGCGCCAGCCAGGCCCCTATAGCGAAAGTAATAACTGTGAACCCGGCAAAATTTCTCAAAAAAAAAATACAAAAGTTTGGAGATAAGAGAAAATTAGAAAACCTGAAACCTAAAAAAAGGAAACTAACGGAGCAAGGAATCTCAGGGGCGGTTCTTCAAATCACAACAGCCATTTTCAGTAACAAGAAATGCCTAATCTCGGTATCTATTGATGACAATGAAATTTCGATGATTTTTAGAATTTACAACAACGCTAACGCGATTTCGCGGCAAATCCCACGTGACTGTACCGTGGTGACTACTCGAAAACTACCAGTGATTAAAATAACCTACACAGGGAAAACTGCCACTACGCACTGACTCGACCTCCATTACGTGAGAAAAATAATGAAACACAATAATAAAAGAAAAATATGAAAAGGCACTCTTAGAAGGGTCAAGCGAGGCAATGAGTTGGATCGGAGTAAAATCCATAAGGTCCGAGGTCCAAAATCATTGCGTCGCTCGCCGATATTACAAAGGGATTACCTTGTGCTTCGTTCCGGACATTTTCTTTCGGAAGTTCTATTTCATCGATCTAATAATCCATAAAATCCGATAATCCAGAAAAGAAATCCAATGAATCCGTAAAATCCAATAGTCCAGTCCAGGATTTCCCAATTATATTCCAATCATATCCAATCCAATCTATCATATCTATCGAGCTTGAGGAGCATTTTCTTTGAGTGGCAAGTGTATTAGTCCAAGAGTCAGCGACACTTAGGTCGGGCTGATTTCATCCCGGCTGGAAAAATTACCTAAAACAGCCCTGTTGATGTACAATATGAAGTCGCGTGTCTGCCTGCTCAAATCGGTTGCGTTTGTTGATAAAAAATTTTAAGGTTGTATTTTGAAAACGATAACTCTGCTCATCGTGATCCAGATGAAATTTCGCACACAGATGCTAAAAACATTACTGCTCGGGTAAAAATATTTGGTCTTGATTTTGTCTTGGGTCAAGACTAATCCAAGAAATTTTCAAGTTATTCTTTATGTCTAGCTCGTAAGACGGAACCAGACCATTTTTGATGTCTTAAAACGAAGATTTTCGACTTAGAGACAAAAATTAATGTCTTGAGACAAGATGATTTGTTTGGGAAAGAACCTTAGAGATTTATAACTAGAAGACAAGCCAAAAGGCTGGCAAGACCTCCGAGGGTCATCACTAATCCGCATTAAATTTTACAGAATGTTTATATTATTTATCTTTATGGTATTTATTGTTTGTGTAATAATAACTTTGTTTATCTGCAATAATGATGTTCTTTGGATGGCGAATCTAAACATGTTGTCCATTTTTTCCTATCTCCAACAGTTCACTAGATACCTGTAGAAACTGAGAGTTTTAATCTTTTTATGGAAAATTCTATATGCCTGTAGTTGTTGAGACCGACAGGTTCCAAAGTTTTAATTTAAAAATCAGGTATTAGAAAATTACTACTTTTATCGGTTGTAAAATTTTAATCCTTAGCAGATGTCAACTGTTTGGTCCAACCTATTTGGAAATGGAAAACCCTCCCGATAGTAATAAAACTAATACATAAATTATACCTCCGTGTCTCAAGACAAGTCAACCTGGTCTTGTCTTGGCACTGCTACAGCCATAAATGTGAGCCAAGTCTATATATCTCCAATGTCTAGCTGGTGAGACGGAACCAAACATGATGGTCTTGAAGACATATTGAAGACATTCAATACAAAATCAAGACCAAATATTTTCACCCGGGTGAATATGAATTCGAGTGCCTGCCACTCGAAATTGATTGCGAAATATCGCCTGTCAATCAGAAACCAGTGAAAGAAGTGCATAACACGCCTTATCGTAATATGCACGAAAAAATTAGAATTTAGTTTAAAGCACTAGCAATTCGCTCTCGCGCTCTGCGCCGTATACAGGTGTGCTCATTCCGATCCGCACGGAAACGTAAAATAAATTAGAAAAGAGAATTCTAAACCTGATTTCAGGTGCCTGCCTTCACAAATATGTTGTTTTATACCGCCTGCCAGGTCCCCAAGGCTGCGCTACATCATAATTTGAATATATATATGAAATTAATAATATATTTTTATTAATAAGTAAATTTGATAATTCTGCAAGAAATTTTTAATTTGTAAAATTTTTAATTTATAAATTAAAAAAGTGCCAGCAAAAGCGGTTAAACTTTTTATAAAAAAATGATTTTAATAATATTAATTAATTGTTTAAATAAAATTCTTTATATAAATGAATTTTAATTATTTGGTTAAGTATAAATAAATTAATATTTAAATATAATTTATGAAAAAAATTTATAATGAAATTTAATAAATTTGTTAAAAAACTAGGACTAGATACCCTATTATTAAAAAATGAAAAATACTAATAAAAATCTAAATATAGTAAATTTTATTAATTAAATAAATGAATTTGACAGTGTTTTAATTTATTCAGGGGAACTTATTATTTAATTTGATCATACACGATAAGACAAACTTATAATAAAATATCAATATCTACTCTATCTCTCTACATTTGAAATAACAACAAAATAATTATCAAAGGACAGCAAGTCACCTGGGTCGTGCGATTCAGCAGCGCAGCCTTGGGGAGCTGGCAGGCGGTATAAAACAACATATTTGTGAAGGCAGGTACCTGAAATCAGATTTATAATTCTTTTTTCTAGTTTATTTTTAATTTTTGTGCAGATCGGAATGAGCACACTTCACTGTCTACGGCGCAGTGCGCGAGAGCGCGCGACTCTCATGAAGCTCCCGGGAAAAATTATTTGGTCTTGATTTTGTCTTGAATGTCTTCAGTATGTCTTTATGACCATGGTGTCTGGTTCCGCCTCACCAGCTAGACATTGGAGATATACAGACTTCTCTTACTTGTCTTGACTTGTCTTGATAAATATACCGAATTGCTCTTAAAGAAAATTATATTACCAATTTGTGGCCTTAACATTTGCCAGGGTCAAAATTAGAGAAGTTTTAGTTTGTAAATTTTATTGTCTATTATACTCCGACCTCTATAAACTATGGACCCCATCGGCAGGGCCTGCCATTTCCAGGAATCAGGTAGCTAGGTAAGGACCAAACAGTTGACATCCGCTGAGGATTAAAATTTTACAACCGATAAAACTTGTTATTTTGTAATAAATAATTTTCAAATAAGAAATTCGGAACCTGTCTGTCTCAACAACTGCAGGCGTATAAAATTTTCCATAACAAGATTAAAAATGTAATTTTCTAGAAGTATCTAGTGAACTGTTGGAGATAGGAAAAAATGGACAACATTTTTAGATTCGCCATCCAAACAACATAATTATTGCAGATAATTAAACTTATTTATACATAAACAATAAATATCATGAAGATAAATATTA
>CAKNYM010042319.1:0-35285 GCA_932195095.1 Andricus curvator | reverse complement strand
ACACAATATGTGCTATTTTCCAATCCAGTTTTATACATTTATTGATTCAATGGTATACCTTAACACATACGAAAGAAGTTTCACATTAAATGTCACTGAAAAAGAATCGGTCGTTGCCAAAGTCTTTCGAGAATTTCGCATTACTGAAAAAATTAAATAATCCGTATTTGTTATGTCTTGAAGTAGATTTTTGACATTCTAGTGCGTGGGGAACAAAATTCTCAAATAAATAGCAATGTCGAGAATACCAGCAATTTTGAAAAGTTCAGTAGTGGGGTTAATTTATACAGGAAAGTTTAATCTAAATATAAGAAAAATTATTATTTTTCGTTTAAAGGCTGCTGAAAACTGCTGTAAAAAAATTTCCGAGGAATTCAAAAAAGATGTAAAATCATTTAAGACTCAGGCTAAGACATGCATTGCAGACTTAGCTCAGAAATGCGCTAAATCTGCAACCGAGTGCCGTAAAGAGGCAAAAAATGCAGACAAAGCCTACGATAAGTTCATGAAGAACATGGAAAAGAAGGATGCCCCAAAATATAAAGACTGACGAAAGTAACAAGACCAAAAAGGTATAAAGTACAGCTGTATAACTGGACAACTGTATAAATGCTATCGAAATCAGTAAACAATTTAACAATTTCCAGCTGTTGAAAAATTTCACTGTTGCGTCCACTACGTCGACTACAGCTTTTTACGCATATGTAAAATAATGACCGATATTTATATATCATATTATATTATTTAGCAATACATTCCCAGATAACAATCGTGCGACGCACGCTTCAAGCACGCGTGCGAGTCGCACGATGCGACCCATATCGCACGCAAATGGCAAGCACATTCCGCGATAGAGTGACGGATACATGCGTGCGTGCACAATGAGGCTCATTCAGCCATCACTCATATTTCGTCGTAGTCCTTGCTGAATAAATATAAACAATATGTTAATAATATTTTTTATTCATCAAATTCGGTTCAGTTGAATCAAATTAATATCGTATTTCAAATGATTTATGCATTTATCTTATTTCAAATGATATTTGTACCTGTATTGTGCATGCGCAGTTGTCAAACTTCACGGTTCACCGAACATCGTTGCCGTCAGTGAGGTTATGTGAGCGTCATGTTGTAGTGTACACTAGTGCTTTTCCAGTAGACGAACTCGATCATTGCGATATTATTCTTCGTATATTTGAGCCTTAATTAATGTTTGCGTGCCACGAATTGTGTTAAAGAAACTGGTAAGTAAAGAAAAATATAAATATATATTTTCGTTCAAATGGCAGAAAATTAAAAGTTAGGTCAAATAAAATCTCACTTTTTCCACGTGTATATATGAAAAAACATAAAAAAGCATAAAATCATTTGCAGTTTTAGCATTCCATTGTAGAAAGAAAGGATAGACACGATTGGGATCGTTTAAAAACCATCTTTGCAGAAGGGATGCACTTCATCGACACGCGTGCGACTCGCACGACGTGCGACGCATATGTCACGCATATGCGGACACATCTGTTTGGTGAACTGCGTGATACGCGTGACGATTTATTCGCACTCATGCCTGCACCGTGCGTGGCACCGTGTGCGCATATTGTTATCTGGGTTCGGAAGAACGTACATTTCTTTTCTGTTTAATGTAGACATCCCGCATAATATACTGTGTGTATTTACTTATTGATGTTTGTAATCTAAAATGCCAAGTGCCTGAAAAACGGACTCGAATACGTTCAAGAGTGAAAATACATTCCAACCTTTCAGAGATTCTTTAGTAAGTATTTTTCTCGGTTTTTTTCAGGCTATCAATAAAGAATAAATCATCCACAAGGGGTTTGACAACTCGTGCAATCAGGTGTACACTTGTAATGAAATATCCTGAAGTCTCCCGAAATATCTGAAGTCACTTGAATTCACTTGAAGTCATTTGAATTCACATGAAGTCACGTGAATTCATGTGAAGTCAATTGAAATCACCTAAATTCATTTGGGTCTCCCATATAACACGTGGACAGGTGGTGGGGGGGGGGGGGGTGGCAAAAGTCCATGATTGTCCACGAGGGGGCTGAAGGGGTCTAACGAAAGTCCACGTGGACTAAGGTGGTCCAAAATTTTTTTTTTTTTTTTTAATTTTCATGCATCGCCCGCAAATTTGTTCACATCTGGAAAAAATAAATGCATTCAAAACAAATGATACTCAGAGGTTTCGCAAGCCCCGTATAGTTTAACACGTATTTTCCATAAGAAAGCAAGACGTTTTTATATATTTTATTCAGAATCGTCAATATTAAGTGTATCGAGTTGACCCTGGAAAATTTTCTGCATAATTAGCTATAGAATACGAATAAGAAATTACTTTTTGAAATTCACCCACATAAGTCTGTTTCATAGGGTCCCAAATAAGCCCCATAAGTGAAAATTTGGGTATTAAGAGTTTCTGGCGCTGAATATTATTTTTTAGAGGTTTCTTTTGGTAAACACTGTTTCTAATACATAAAATATTACTTTATTGTGATAATTTAATCTTGAAATAAATTGTTTAAACAATTCATTATTGTTTATAGCCATTTTATCTTAGAATGGAGTAAAAAAGTTGTGGTTTTATCTAATTTTTTCAAATGATGCTCAACTTTTCAGTTAGAGCTAGACAATAATCAATTCAATTGAACAGAAATAATTGTTTAAACAATTTATCATTATTTTTAATGATATTCTCTTTGAATAATGTTAGAAAGTTGCGGTTTTTTCTTAAATTTGTTGACTTTTTGTCTACTTTTTACTTAGTGAGATCATAATGTAAGTTAATAAACATAATTGTTTATACAATTTATTATTATTTATTTTCCATTTCTCTTAGAGAAATGCTAAAAAGTTGCGGGTTTTTCTGAAATTTTCAGCTTTTCTTTAACGTTTTAGTTATCAGTAACTACTTGAACGAAAATTTACATTTATAATATGACCCATCTGGAAAATTTTAAGAATATTTCAAATATCCTCTTTATTTCAGAAAAATATATTCAGAAAAAGAAAGATTGTTTGAAAAATTATTCTTTCTATTGTTTTCTTTATTATTTATTCATAACTAAAAGCCGAAGCAAAGTTAAAAATTGAAGAAAAAACCGCAACTTCCTAGCAATGATCTAAGAGAAGATAGTATTAAACAATAAACAGTAAACATCTAATTGTCAGTGAGAAGTAGTATTTTATGTATCAGAAACAATTTGTTTTAAAAAATGCAGAAAAATCATAATTAGCGCCAGCAACTTTCAAAACCCAATTTTGCACTTATGTGCTGTTTTTGGGAACCTATAAAACAAACATTTGGGGCTGATATTTAAAAACTAATTATTTATTTGTATTCTTTAGCTAATTGTGAAGAGCAATGTTGAGTTTCAACTCGATTCACCTAATATTGACGATTCTGAATAAAATGTACAAAAACGTATTTTTTTCTTCTGGGAAATATATGTCAAACGTCATGGAGCTGGCGGAAATTCCGAATATCATTTTTTATTAAAGCTCGAAAACAAAAATATACTTTTTCATGAATAATTTTATGCAAAATGAGGAAGAAAAAGATTCACAATTAAAAACCAAACATCAAACTTCCTCACTTTTCGGAAAATGTAATAATCTAAACAGATTGGTTCAGAATCACCCACAAATCTGAATATCATTTTTTTTTTAATATTTATTTTTGTGTAGATTCAAACAAATTCTCCTGTTTTCCTGAATCTGCGGATTTGTCTTTAGAAACACATAAAAAACTGAAAAAATGTTCACTAATTTTTGTTTGGACTTCTTACTTTGGATCATGAAGCTTATGTTTTTAAGAAAAACCGAATTCTCATACAATTCACAGCTCCTTTTGGCTCCTTTGCTTTTGAATACCAAGAATATCCATATTCTCATCAAATATGAAATAAGTCCACGTGGACACATGAGCCAGGGGAAGAGGGTTCGTCAAAAGTCCACGCTTGTCCACGAGGAATGGGGGCGAGGGTGAAGATGTAATAAAAAATTGTCCACGTGGTATATGGACGGCCCCTTTGAAGTCACTTGAATTCTCCTGGAGTCACTTGAAATCTCCTGGAGTCACTTGAATTCTCCTGAAGTCACTTGAAATTTCCTGAAATATCTGAAGTCATTTGAATTCACATGAAGTCACGTGAAGTCACTTGAAGTCATGTAAATTCCCATGAAGTCACTTGAAGTCAGTTGAATTCTTCTGAAGCCACTTGAAGTCTCCTGAAATCATTGAAATATCCTGAAGTATCTCTACGTCAGAAGTGGGTGTACAGTGTACACCCAATCGGTCGAGTTGTCAACCCCTCGATCATCCATTATTTTCAAAGATAAAAGCCTTGTTTGATTTTTTTGAAAATCTAAGACTGTAAAATGTAAGTGCTCTATAAATCGGTCAATCTAGAACTTATTCATTTCAATATTATGTAATTGAGGTTTTTTCGATTTGGAAGCGTCCTATTTTGTTAGTTTAATCTGAAATTATTATATTTTGTACGCTTCCAGTTTAAACTCATTCAACTACTGACTCTTTCCCTATCAAATTGTACAATTTTTCTGATTTAGACAGAAACAGGTTTAAATGCTTCTGAGAATTTTCCAAAAATGGGGAAAAAAATTTGGCTGATTGACACCTAGAAATTTTTATGTTATAGAAGGCTGGTCTGTACCAGATCTCGCCCAGACTAGACTGTTAAGAGGATAATAAAAAAAATTAAGCTTGAAAGATCGACAGTTTGAATGACATTTTTCTTTTTTTTTGATAGAAAAGCTTTGTTTGTTGAAAATTCGTCTTTTTTGGTATAAAATTAGTCTTGTTGGTTGAAAATTCGCCTTTTTCTTTTTAAAATTCATCTCTTTTGCTGCAAATTTCATATTTTTTTATTGAAACCTTAACTATTACATTTTTTGTTGAGAATTTATCTTAGTAGGTTGCAAATTCAACTATTTTGTTACAAAATCAAGTATTTTGTTAAAAAAAATCATACTTTTTGGTTGAAAATTCAACTTTTTTATTCAGCATTCGTCTATTTGGAAAGAAATCGTCCTATTGGGTTGAAAATTCATCTTCTTTGTTGAAAATTCAATTAAACGACATTTGGTTCAACATCAATCTTTGTAGGTGGAAAATTCAACAGTTTGTTTAGAAATTCAACTATTTTGTTAAAAATTTAATATTTGATAAAGTTATTTGTTTAGGTAGAAATTTCATCTTTTTTATTGAAAATTCGTCCTTTTGGTTTGAAAAGACATCTCTTTTTGTAGAAATCTCACATTTTTATTAAAATTTTTGGTCGAGAATTCAACTATTTTGTTGAAAATTTGCCTTCTTGGATAAATTCACCTCTTTTTCATTTTGAATTAAAATATTTGTCATTTTCAATATCAACAATTATTTTTTCATTTTTTAGTTTGATGTTGGATTCATATTGGATTTACATTTTTGTCAAAAATTCATATTTTTTATTATGATTTAACTAATAGATTAAAAATTCAATTACTTTGTTGAAAAGTCACTTCTTTTATTAAAGATTCATCATTTTAGTTTAAAATTCGTCTCTTTGGTTGAAAATGTAACTGTTTTGTTGAAAATTCATCTTTTTTGGTAGTCTTTTTTTGTAATCTTCTTGTTCTAAAACTTATGTATTTGGTTGAAAATGAAACTATTTGGTTGAAAATAAACTTTTTTTGTGCAAATTTATATTTTTTGTTTCGAAATTCAACTATTTGATTGAGGATGCACTTTTTTGTCGAAATCTCATAAAATTTGATGTCAACACAGTTTAATTGTAGATAAACGTTTATTTTTCAGCCTGCTGGCCTTAAAAAATTGACCTGCTTACACTTCCATTTTTTACAGAATTTTCTTAAAACTAACCCTTAAAAAACTAACATCCATCCATACCTTATATCTGAGACCGCACGCTCTTATCGCCTTGCCTTCCTCGCTTCGCCTCACCTCGCTCGCATGTCCCTACTTTTCGCATTACCTCGCATTGCCTCGCATTGCCAAACTCTGCTTCCACGGCTAATACTTAATACTTATCTACTATTTACAATATTTACAGATTACTTATATCTATTTCCTCTCCTATTTACAATCTTTCCTTCTCCATTCCTCTTCTTCTCCATCTTAACCAACCCTCCCTTCACGCATGCTACTGCCCTTTTACCCCCCCTTTCATGCATCAATACCTCCATGCTTACCCACCCCTTTCCACCTCTACACACTCCTCCAACCAGTGCTCCACTCTTGCATCCCCCTTCCCACACAGTTCACACATCCTTCCCTATAATTAGGCGTGTTCCTTGCCAACCCCAGTGTCCACTTTACATACCTCTCCTGTGTCCTATTTACCAACCCCCACACCTGCCTCATCACCACATTTGCCCTCCTCACTCTCTCTTTTATGTGACAATCCACTCCACCATACCATCCACTCCAACATCCAGGTATCTTCTCAACCTCTTCATTATCTTCTTTAAGGCCTCCTCGCTTCTTGCCAGCAATACTATGTCATTTGCATACGCTAGTGACCAAATTCTACCACCTCTTATACTGAATCCTCCTACCACCACGGCCTCCAGCTTACTTTCCATATCCGCAATTAAAATCGCAAAAAGCGTTGGGCTAAGCGGACACCCTTGCCTTAACCCCCTATCCATCCAGAATCCTTCCGAAATCCCCTCTCCCCCTCTTACATTACCTTTCGTCTCTTCTTCCCCTCTTTACTCCCCTATCCACCCAAGGAAACGCGCCTTTTAGATCCACAAAAAACGCGTACACTCTCGACCCCTTCTTCGCTAATTCTCTATCCAACACGTGCTGCAGAACGTAGATATTGTCGATAGTACTCCTACCAGCCCTAAAGCCCGCCTGCATCTCCGGCAATATTCCTTCCCACCCGAAATCCTTCCGCAGCCTCTCTGCAACCACCATCGCGTATACTTTATACGCCGTATTCATTAGCGTAATCCCTCTATAATTTTCCCGTCTATCCCTACCTCTTTTTTTATACAGTGGCACCATTAATCCTTCTCTCCATCCTCCTGGAAATCCCTCCCCCCTTCATACTTTCTTCTCTACCTCCTTCAGCCTGTCCCCAACCTCTTGTGTACTAAACAGCCATGCTTCGTTCTCTACCCCGTCCATCCCTGCTGTTAACCTTCCTAACTTCCTTATCTGCTTCTCCATCTCATCGTCATTCAACTCCTTCAAATCTCCCTCCCCCGTTCTTCTACTCCCACCATCCCTCTTCCTTGCATCTGAGCCCTGAAATGATTCCTTAAAAAACTCCCTTCACTCCTCACTCCCTATCTTCTCGCTTATCCCTCCTCTACGCTTCCTAAGCCTATTTATTATCTTCTAGACGTCCCCCTCTGTCTTAACATTTCCTAACTCCTCTTCCAGATCTTTCTCCTTTCCTGTTCTTTCTTCTGACACATCAATCTAAACCCCTTCCTCATTTCTACGTACTTCTCCCTTTTTGCATTACACTCTTTCCACTTCTTGTACTTCCTCTTCACCTTCCTTTTCATCTTTTTATATTCCCTATCCCACCACGGCTTCACCATTCCTTTCCTCTTCTTTCTAAGTACCTTCTTTTGCACACACCCTTTCACCTTCTCTTTCAGATCCTCCCTTATCTCTTCCACCGACGCGCCTTCAAAGCGTACCTTTCCTAACTGCCCCTGATACTTCTCGATCGTCTCCCTCGTCCAGGTCACCCTCTCCTCTATTTAAACTTCTTCCCCACCTTGCCTTCCGCTACCCTCCCCTCCTATCCACAGTCTTAATGGCTGATGGTCTGATTCCACCATCCCCTCTACTACGAATTTGTCCGTCTTCTCCCATCCTTGCATATTCATGACCACAAAATCTATAACTGATACTCCCACTTTACTTCCATATGTGTATTCTCCCTCTTCGTCCCTAGTTGCCACACCATTCGCCACCGCCCAGCCTCTATCTTACATCCAGTCCCTTAGAATCTCCCCCTCCTTATTCATTGTCTTATCCTTCGACTTCCTTTCGAAGCTCTCCCCTTCCATGTAAAGTCTCCCTTCCCTCCCCATCCTCGCATTAAAGCCCCCACCTAGTACCACCATACCCTCCTCCCTTTCGCCTAGCAAGTCTTCCACCCTTTCTTTAATTCTTTCCATCCCATCCGCATTGTTACCCCTCCTATCCTCACCTCCCTCATTTGCACTCCCTTCCCCTCTTCCTCTCCATGAACTTTTTTCTCTAACCCCCGTTATAATTCCCCCACTGGCCCTTCCTTTCTTCTTCACTCTGACCGCCCCTGGAGTCTCCACCTGTACCCCCTTGGCAGCTTTGGTTCTATTCTATCGCATTCCTTTCTTTCTACTTACGTCTCTACCGGCCCCACAACATCAAATTCCTGGATATACCTCTAGAACTCCTTATTCTTCTTCTTTACCCCTGCTACGTTTCAGTACATCACCTTCACTACTCCTCTACCCTGCATTACCCCCACCCCCTAACTTCCTACGAAACAAATCCCCCTGCACTTCCTTCAACACCTCTTTCTCCTCGTCCCAAACCCACATTTTCTCGTCTACTCTTATTTTCTGATATCCTACCTTCGCTGATCTCCCTTCTCTCCTCTCCTTCCTAGCCCTGTGGTACAGCATTCTCTGCACATCCCTTTCCTTTCTCGTCGAATCGTGATCGATGAAAACTCCCTCATCCTTTATCCTATTCTTATTTCGCATTACCCCCAACTTTTCTTTCCAGCTCTCCAACTCCACAACAGCCACTTCCTTCTCCTTTCTCCCCTCCAACTCAATTTTCCCTACCATGCCTTTAACCCACCCTATTGTCTGTAGCAGCGCTTCCACGTCCTCCCTTTCTTCTCCGCTCTTTAGCTTCAACCCTGTTATCACAATATTCTTTCTCCTGTCTGCCTTCTCTTTTCTCTCCATTCTCAACTCCATTGCCCTTATCCTTTCCCTATCCGTCCTCCACTCCTTTTCATTTCTACGCTCTCCCACTTTATCTTCTATCATATTCTCTACCCTCTCCCAAATACCTTTAATCTCACTCCCCCCACCCACGTCTCCTACTTCCATTTCTGTCCTGCCCTTCACCTTCTCAAGTCTTTTTTCCGTCCTTTCCTTCCACACCATAATCTCCTCTTCCATCTGCTTTATTTGAAGTTCTCCCTCAGCTCTTTCACCTCCTTTTCCCATTTTGCATCTCCAATTCTCAAGTCCTCCCTCATGCCTTCCATCTGCTCCTTAGTCCCCCATACGTCCTCCTTCAGCCCCCTTATCTCGCCTACCAGCTTCCCGAGAGCCTCCTTCTCCAAATTCCTCTCCATGGGGGGGGGGGGTGACCTAAGTGTTATCCCGCTTTTTTTAAACGGGCTCTCAACCTCGCTCTTCTCCTAACTCTCTTGGCTGTCTCTCTTCCTCTTCAAGAGATCCTCCCCGTCACTTGCGCCCGACGCTCTCTTCCTTACCTTCTCGCTGCCTTCGTTCCCACCTTCCGATTTCACTAGCAGCACTGCCAGCACTGTCACTGCCCACCTCCCGCTCTTCCGCCGGTAACTGGGACCTCTATATGCAGTACATTCCGCAGCCGACAGATGTCTCTGCACAATCGCCGCCAAATTTTCCCTTTATTTCCCTTTTTTTCATCTATTCCTCACAGCCCCTGCAGACACCCCTTTCTCTCCCTTAACATCCCCTAACTCTGCGAGACCCGCCCTTGACCCCTCGAAGGTCCAAGACTACCGACCACAAAATCTCCCGACTCCTTTCCACCTAACCTCACTTTCTCTATCGACCTAAATCCCACCTCACACCTACGCTGAAAATTACTTTTTATCTTCCCAATTCACCCTATACCACCCTACTCACCTCCTAAGCTTCCATCCTCACACTCTACTCACACCCTTCACACAAATTCCGTAAAATCCTCTCACCACCTGTCACTGAACACGTTCTCACTACCGTCACCAACATACAGGTCCAGTTTAATTGTATAGGTGAGCCAACTCTAAGTAGTTTCGAAATATGACATAGCGAAACAATTCAAGATAAGAATGAATTTCCGTGGAATGCCTTAAGATTTAATTTCCTGAAATCCTACAAAATCCTTTTAAATCCGCTAAAATATTTGAAACCAATTATATCATCATTTACGTCAATTCACGTTGGTTGGTCTTCGCTAAACCGTTTTGACGATTAAAATTTATAAAAAAGAAAAAGAAGATAGAGGCGAATTTTGGAAAATGGAAATTGAAGTGAAAATGAATAAATTATATAATCACTTCCCAGCAGGTTGAAAAAAAACTTTGAAAAAAACATCACATTAAAAAAAACTGTTCCGATGACTTGAAGAAAGGTCGTGGCTATTCCTCCACCGTTTAGGATGAATTTGAAAATTATTCATTAAATATAATTAATAAATATCAAAATTCTCATCGGATACAATTGAAGCATGATAATATCAGAAGTTTTATCCTTATCTTCTGAAAATTGATGTAAGTTACAAAATTGTTGGTCGTCTTTTATGATATAAATGAGTGAAGGAGAATAAACTGAAATTCCGTAACACCACTAAATGTTTGCAGAAGCCGACTTACACAAGCAATATAATTCTTGTCTAGGTTCCAATAACATGTTTGCATGTGTTGAAATATGATGAAAATGTTTAATTTAGGCACGTCAACTGCCACGTTTTTCCATATTACTGAATGCAAATAATGTACATAGATATCAATCAGACGCAGGAAAATATTATTGTTTTTTAAATATTTTTCAATTATATTTAAACTGTTTCAATAATTATTATGCATAAAACATTGTATTTTTTCTGTAAATCCTAAAAATTAAGTGTTTTCTGGGTTTAATGACAGTAGTAATATTTTTTGTTTTATAGACATTTTCAATTGTTTAAGCAATTTTCATTATGGAAATGAAATTATGATTCCGAGTTGGAACATCATATAATTTTTGGTCATAAAAAATACATTTTTAATATGAAACAGAGAATTTTATAAAAGAATTATAATTCATGATTTGAACAGAGATTTTTTATAATTCCCTTCTTTTCAATCGCAATTTTAAAAAACTATCATTATTTACGGGAAGTTTTTTATATTTTAATTAATCATTTCCTGCCCAAACTCAAAATTATAATTCTAATAGAAAATTCCGTATTCTCTGTTTCGTGTCAAAATTATATTTATATTTACAAAATTTCACATTTTAATTCGTAAATATAGTAACTCCCATTTTCCAAAATTTGGAAGATGGAAGTTTCAAGTCGTGTCGATGTCTGACTTGAAGTAGGAATTTTATTTAAATTACCTTATTCTAAATCAAAATTAATTTTTTCCCCAAAATTTCCCTTTCATGTAAAAAAAATCCTGTTGCAAGGTAAATTATAATTCTTAACAAAAATTCCAGTCGGAAAATGAAAGTTATAATTCTTATAACGGAAATTATCTGTCTGAAAGTCAAATTATAATTATTCACGAAAATTCCCGGTTCCAAGTAACAATTACATTTATTCCCAAAAATTCCCTGTTCCAAGTCACACAATATATTAAATGAATTCTTCTAAAATTTAGGAGAGGGAATTTCCAAATTTTGGGCACATATTTAATTAAACGAAATAAACGATTTTTAAAATGCAGCAAATTTTTAGTTGGGAAAAGGACATTTCAAAATGTATCTAATTCTAACTTGGAACAGGGATTTTGTTTAATTCTCTTCTTCTAAATCGCAATTGAAATTCTTTTACAAAATATGTTCATATGGTCATGTTCTTTTGATTTAAAAAAGAATACCAATTAAAGGCTAAAAATTATTTTTTCCATAGAAAGTATAAATTATTTATTGAGAAATAAGTTGTAAATTTTATGGAACAAAAAATTTGTTTGAAAATATTATCGGGATTTTTCAGTCGCCCTATAAAATTAATAATTAATTAATGAAATGAATAAAACTCCCGATAATAACGATAACACATTTTGGTGTATAAACACCAAATTTTTGAAAACATAATATTTTTAGAGAACAAGGGTTACATTATTTCTTATGGCCTACTTTTATCTTTTCGTTATTTCTTATTACTTCAAATTATTCGATAACTTTAATTATTATAATAATTAATATTACGAATAATATTATAATATTTATTATAATTTTTTCATTTCTTTATTTGAAATTTATTAATACTTTCATGCAATTTTTTAAAATTAATCCTTTTTCTTTATATAGGGGAAAGGCATGCAGGTTGAGACGGCATGCAGTTTGAGACCGTCTAATAGTTATTTTTTTCCACCCGCGGCACTGATATCTCTACTGTCACGTTGATGAAAAAATTTTCAAAAGGATAGAAAATTTCAAAAGAATAAAACATTGAAAACGAAATGTAGATTTTTGAAGATTTCGAACAAAAAATCCTTTCTAAGAATTTTGAAAAGTTTCAGGATATGTAATTGAAATTTTTTTAACATTCCTATTAGGAAAATTCAAAATGATTTTGTTTTAGAAAAATGAATTTTATAAGAATATTCAAAAATATGTACATACTATTATTAATAATAAAATAATTATTATATAATGTAAATAAATAAATGATAATTAATAATATAATTTAAAAAATAATATATCAAGATTTTTCAAATTAAAAAAAAAATATATCTGATAGATTTTATGACAATTTTTTAGTATTAAAAGTTTTTTTTTTAAGTTAGGAATAATTTGAGTCAGCTTGAAAAATATTTAGGAATTCAAGCAGTTTTGAAGAGATTACAAATATTTTTAAACATTGAAAGATTAACTAAATTATATTTATATAAACCTAAACATAAATATACAAATGAACATAAAAAATTAATAGTTATTCGAAATTTTTATTTTGTTTGGAAGATTATTTTCTCGCTCAAATTATAATTTTGTTGAATTTGTTTTTCTTTTTTGACTGATACATCTTTTTTTGGTTGAAAATTCAACTGTTTTTTGCAAATTCGTCTTTCTGGTTGAAAAATTCGTCCCTCTTGGTAGAAATATGCTTATTGTTTGTTAAAAATACAAGTTTTCGATTGAAAATTAATCTATTTTGGTTGAGAATTCAACTATTATGTTAAAAATTTCATTTTTTTATGAATTCAAATCTTTTTGATTTAAAATTAAACTCTTTGGTAGCTGTAATATCAACTATTTCATTTTTCGTTGAGAATTAACTTCTGTTTGGTTAAAAATTCCACTATTTGTTGAAAAATTGAACTGCTTTGTTAAAAATACGTATTTGGTTAAAGATTCATTATTTTAGTTAAAAATTCATCTCTTTTGTTGAAACTGTAACTATTTTGTCGAAAATTCATGTTTTGTTAATCTTCTCGGTTTGAAATTCTTTTTTTTGTTGTTGAAAATTCATATTTTTTATTAAAAATTAACTTTTGCTTTTTTAAATTCATATTTTCGGGTTAAAAAATATATCAGTTTTTTAGAAAATGCATAACTTTTGGAAAAAAATTTCATCGACTGAGGATTCACCTATTTTGTTGAAATTTTGAATTTTTTGGAAGAATTTTGAGAGATTTCAAGGGGATTAAATTCTTTTCTTTAATCATTAATTTTAAAAGAATATTTGAAAGGATTTCAAAACATTTTAAAAGATTTTCAAAATTTTCCAAAAAGGATCTGGTAGATTCTATCTGAGGCATTTAAACAAAATTTTTGTTGATTTTTGCAGATTTCGATATTACATTTTCAAGTTTTTTAAGGATTTTGAAAGGTTTCAAGATAATAAGCAAATTTTCCAGACACCTGGATATTTTTCAAATGATTTTTCATTTTGAAAAATTAAATTTTAAAGAGAAGTTAAAATGATTTCGATGGGACGACTGGAAAATTCTGAAAAATAAAATACGTGACACTGCCAAATTCCCGAAAAGGAAAATAGGCGAAATAGAAATTCCCGTAATTACATATAAAATTGTCGACAATTTAAAATTCTAAAATTGGAAATTATAAAGAATATAAAAATGTTTTGGATAACAAATGAATAGGAAATATTGTCATCACATAAAAGTGCTTTATTTTATTTATTATTTTATTATGTACCAAAATTTTAATTGCTCAGATTCAGGAATTTTATAATTAGAGAATTTCTGTGTGTTGGTAATTTTACATTGTCGAATATTTTATAATGTCGGAAAAAAATCTGCAAGATTTTAACACAACTTTTTTTAATTTTCAAAGGTTATTCAAAATTTTAGAAATAACTTGAGTCAGCTTGAAAGATATTTCGGAGTTTTTGAATTTTTCAAGAGAATAGAAATATTTTAAAACTTTGAAAGATTTTCGAAAATTTATACTATATTCATAAGTTTGTTTCCAACTTCTAAAAGTCCTAAATATCTTTGAAACTGTTTTTTTTTGCCTCATATATTTTTTTCATTACTGAAAAATCTTTTTTTGGTGAAAGTTTAACAATTCTGTTGGAAATTTCTCTTTTAGGTTTGAAAATACATCTATTTCTGTACAAAATATCATATTTTTTAATTAAAATTGCAACTGTTTGGTTTAATTCGTCTTTTTGGATGAATTCAACTCTTTTTGATTTTATATTAAAATATTTTTTTGTTTTAATATCATCAATTATATTCTGTTTGACTTTGGATATATGTTGGAATTATATTATCGAAAAAAATCTGCCAGATTTAAAAAAAAAATTTATTTTGGAAGGTTATCCAAAAATTTTAGGAATAATTTAAGTCAGTTTGAGAGATCTTTACAAGTTTTTCAATTTTTGAAGAAATTTCAAATATTTTAAAACTTTGAAAGATTTCCGATTTATCAAATATTTTATATTTTCTTGCCAGCTGCTAAAAGTCCTAAATATCTTTGAAACTGACTCGAATTTTTCATCAAATTTGGTAAAATTCTGTAAAATTAACAAAATTATTCAAAATTTTCTAGATTCTCTTCCGACAGATCCGAAATCTTCAAAAATCTTTTTGAATATTATCCAGAATCTGAGAAAAATTATATTTATATAACTTGGAAAAGTAACTGATAATACTTCTTTCCTTGTTCTTAGATTTCAGAATCTCATTTTAGCTTGAATTCCAATCATCAAAGAATTTAAGCAAATAAATATTTATTTGAAATTTTTATTTTATAATCAAAATTATTTTTCCACTCAAATCGAAAAACTTGCGCCACTGATGATGCAAGTTATAGTAAATAATGTAAGTTGAAATAGATCAAGTGTGTCAATAATTTTTGTGTTTCCATTTTGAAGACGGAACTTGTAAATATGTTGCGTAATACGATCTAGGATCATGCGACTTACTCTATTGACAAATTTCTCAATATTGCCTCATTCTTATTTCAATGAAGCTGAAAATTTGACACAATCACGTTCCTTTATTAAACGTTTCTGTTTGCCAGATTTTTGATTGCAATAACCTTATTCTAATTAAACTCTAAATAAATTAATATATTTTCACTCAGAAATTGATGGTACATTTCCACCATTGAATTCTTGAAAATAAATATTTCGACAAACCGAATTTGTCATTTTCTACTCATATTTGGTAGCTCAGTTTTCTCTAATTCAATTTGTAGAATTTCACTAATTTCGATTTATGGAGAGTAAATTAAAAAAATGTTACTTGATTTAAAGAAATAATTTCTTTGGTTTAAAATAATGAGATAAGTAAATTATTACATGAATTTCATCTAGTACTTCATTTCAAACAAAAATAATATTTTTTCTGGTTTTCAATTTTCTCATGTTACGACGCATATTCATATCTATTCACAGTTTAAACAATGAATCCAGCAAAACAGATTTTTGTTTATCTAACATTAGCTTTGCCGAGACTTGAAATCATGATAATTCCCCTATTCTTCCCCACCTTTTCTCTTGCAAATTGCTCCACGTATGATAAATATTTAATATAAATAGGCATCTTTACATGTTCAGGTGAAATACTTCTGATTCATCTTTGCTAGGAAGTAGATCTTAAACGACCTATTCAATCATGACGTGGGTGATCTTCTGCTCATTGGCTTTCTGTGCTTTTCAAGTAAGTTACCTGACATTTTTTTCAATTATCAATGATCAGACCGAAAAATTCATTTGCATATATTTAATATTGTGTATAACCAATTTAAATTAAAAAAATACGAAAACCCGCCTAACCGACTCTTTTTAAACTTACACATCTCATTACTGATATCTACACATTAGGGATCATCCATAAATTACGTAACATATGTTTCTCAATTTTTTACCCCTCATCACCCGATGTAAAAATTTGTAACAAAGTAGTTTGGACCCCCTCCCCCACCAATGTTACGCAATTTTTCCAAATATTTGTGGTAGAAAAATATTCATCAAAAACTTAATTTTTCACCCTCATAGTTTCGGTCGGGTGTCCGTCCGTCGTACTTTATCACAGCAGAGGAAGTGAGGAGAAACTAGGGAGGGGAAGGACGGGTAATGAGGGGTGAAGATGTAGGAGAATTGTGAAAAAATGAGAGCGGGGAAGTAGGAGAAATGATTGCAAGTATAGTTGGTGAGCGAGGGGAAGAGAAGAGAGAGGAAAGTAATGGAAGATGAAGTTAGGGAAGGGAGGGGGAGCGATAGGTGAAGTGATGTAAAGCGATGTGATGTAAAGTGATGTAAACGGATTGGAACAGAGGGCGGCGGTTAGTTTGACTAATTTACTTTAAATAACTAGTACGTATCTTCAAATTATTGAATATTCACAACGCATTTTTCCTGATTTTTTTTTAAAAGCTAAACGTGACCTTAAATAACCTAAACATTTTGTCGAACGATTGCGATCATCATACACGATAAGAAAATTTAATACGAAACTTTCTTATGAATAAATTCTTCCAAGTTTTATTGAAATATTATAAAATCCCTTGAAATCCCGTGACATTAAACGAAATTTGATTTTATTCCATGCAATTACTTGATATTTTTGTAATCTCTTTAAACGTCCTGGGAATACTGAAAAACATTCCCAATCCTTTAAAATCCTTTTAAATTTGTGAGAGCTCCTCCAAATTCCTTGAAATATTTTAAAATACTCTAAAATCTTTAAAATACCCTAACATCTTTTATACACCGCAGGCATGATTCGCGCGTATTACGTGCCTGTTTTCAGGAACTTAAGTAGCCCTTTATGGCTCAGTGGTGGGAGCAGTACAATAATGGCCTCATTATTGTACTGTACAATAATGGGGCCATTATTGTACTTCTCCCACCACTATCCACTATCCATTATTGTCCACGTATCATTGGAGCATTGAAGCAATATTTATCGTACATGATAAACCTACAGATAAAGGGAGAGGTACAGAGGGGGTCGGGTGAGTGTGTGTGTGGGGGGGGGGGTAAAATTTTGAAATTTTTTCAAAATTTGAGAATTTTTTGATAATTTTGGAAATTTTTAAAAAATTTTGAGAATTTTGAAAATTTTTGAAAATTATAGAATTTTTTACAATTTTTTAAAATTTAAGAAATTTTTGAAAATTATAGAATTGTTTACAATTTTTGAAAATTCAAGAAATTTTGAAAATTTTTGAAAATTTGAAATTTTTTGAAAATTTTTGAAAATTTTGGATATTTAAAAAAAATTTTGGAAATTTTTGAAAATTATAGATATTTAAAAAAATTATTCATATCCCCCAAAAAATTTCAAATTTTCGAGAACATCCAAAATTTTCATATTTTTCAAAAATTTTCAAATTTTTCAAAAATTTTCAGACGAGCAAATATCAACCGGCTCAATAAAAATCTTGTTAATCGGCGCTAAAAGTGAAATGTACCGTACCGATTCGACTCGCCACGTCAGACCTCCCCTGTGATACATGATAATCGGGGGCACGAAACTTGCAAATAATGCCCTTGGTGTATAAAGTATAATGTGCACCGTGGAACTACGTCGGTCATTACGCCTTGTGTGTTTGCAATACTCGTCTCCGCCTCGCGCTCGTCTACGACATGTATTGCAAACTCACACGCGGCGTATAATGACGCACAATGTACTATTAAATCCTATGAAATTTCTTCAAATTCTTGAAATCCACTAAAATTTATTGGAATGTTTGAAAATATCTTCAAATCCCTCAATTCCTGTGAATTAATTATTATTTGAAATTTCATTGAAATATTATAAAATATCTTGAACTCTCGTGAATCCTATAAATCCTGTGAATACTATGAAATCCTTTGACATCCTTGAAAATTCATTTAAAATTACTGAATTCTACAGAAATCTGATAAAATTCCGTGAAATCCGTTGAAATTGCTTGAAACTCCTTTGAAATATTTGGAAATCTTCAAAATCCTCTAAAGTTCCTTGAAAACTTCTCAAATATTCTGAATTCTTTGAAATTCTTCAAAATCTTTAGAAATACCTTAAAATATTTTAAAATCCTTTTAAGTCGCCTGAAATCTTTTCAAGTATCTTAGCTTCGCCTGATAATCTTAAAAATGTTAAATAATTTTGAAAATAGCAGTAATTAAAAAAATTTTGAAAAAACTTTGTTTTTTTTCAAAATATTTGTTTGCAGAATTACGAAGATAAAAATCAAATACTCGCCTAATATCACTATATGAAGTCTTCATAACCTCATGATAATCCTTTATTGTAAAATTACTAAGATTACCGTTATATATAATTATATATAATCTTGGATACATGAATATGCTATATGATTACCCCCCTCTCATGTAACATGCAACATTTTCTCGAACCCCCTCCCCCCAAAAGCTGTTACGTAATTTATAGATGGCCCCTTAAGAGAATTTTAAATATAAATATATATATATATAATTGAATTTACTTAATTAGTTCAAAATTTTTAGAAATACTTTAGCCCTCTATCTGTGAAGCATCACAAAATAATATGGCTTAGATTTGACTATTTCAAAAATATCTAAAATAATACAAATGCATTTGCAGTTACTTTTACTTTTTGTGAGTTTAGGGTGGAGCTACACATTTTATCATTACTTTTTATCTTTACAGATAGTCATCGCAGATAAATCAGCCGAAGATATTGCTGGTTTAATTGAAACATCCACAGTTTTAATGGATGATGACAATGCAGAAGCATACTTTGATATTTCGGTCAGTATCAACAACAATTTTTGATTCCTATATATTTATTATATTAAAAAAGTTTTTGAAATTATTTTACAGTTTTGTTTTCCTTTCTCACTAGAATCTAGCTAAAGCTGTGAAGAGTAAAGAAATAACGCCTGACCAAATATATAAAAAATGTACGAGAGATGATGCTGGCAAAAAATACGAGGACAACTATGAAACGAAAGTTAAAAAATGTCAACAGTGTTTTGACAAAGCTAAAAATACTAAGGATATTCAGGTACCTGCAAAATATTATTTATAATCTATTTCAAACACAATATGTGCTATTTTCCAATTCAGTTTTATACATTTATTGGTGTTATGGTATACCTGACCAGTTACAAAACAAGTTTCACATTAAATGTCACTAAAAAAAGGATCGGTCATTGCCAAACTTTTTTGAGAATTTCGCATTGCTGAAAAACATTACATAAAAATCGCTCAATATTAATAGTTATGTTTTTTTATCTAGGCTTATAAAAATCAATCTGATTGAGTTAGAAAAGTCTATGATATGATGAAACGTATTTTTAATTTTTTAATATTTGTACCCGTATTTGTTAAGTCTTGAAAAAGATTTTTGACATTCTAGTGCGTGCGAACAAAATTCTCAAATAAATAGCAATGTCGAGAATACAAGAAATATTGAAAAGATCAGTAATGGGGTTAATGTATACAGGAAAGTTTAATGTGAATATAAAAAAATTATTATTTTTTTGTTTGAAGACTGCTAAAAACTGCTGTAGAAAAATAGCCAAGGAATTCAAAAAAGATGTAAAATCATTTATGACTGCGGCTAAGACATACATTGCAGACGTAGCTCAGAAATGCGCTAGATCTGCAACCGAGTGCCGTAAAGAGGCAAGAAATGCAGACAAAGTCTACGATAAGTGGCTGAAGGAGTTCGTCAAGAACACCCCAAATATGCAAACTGACGAAAGTAACAAGACCAAAAAGGTATAAAGTACAACTGTATAACTGTACAACTGTAGAAATTGTTCTGAAATCAATAAACAATTTAAACAATCTGCAGCTGTTGAAAAATTTGCCCTGTTGCATCCACTACGTCGACTGCAGTTTTTACGAATATGTAGAATAATGACCGATATTCATTTATCATATTATATTATTTAGCAATACATTCGGAAGAATGTACATTTCTTTTCTGTTCAATGTAGAAGTATCGCATAATATACTGTGTGTATTTACTTATTGATGTTTGTAATTTAAAATGCAAAGTGCCTGAAAAAAGTGACTTATAATTAAACACGTTCAAGAGTGAAAATACATTCCAACATTTGAGAGATTGTTTAGTAAGTATTTTTCTCAGTTTTTTCAGGCCATCAATAAAGAATAAATCATCCATTATTTTTGAAGATAAAATCATTGTTTGATTTTTTTGAAAATCTGAGGCTGTAAAATGGAAATCGTTCAATTTAGAATTTATTTATTTCAATATTATGTAATTGAGGTTTTTTCGATTTGGAAGCGTCCCATTTTGTTACTTTGATCTGAAATTATTAAATTTTTGACGCTTCCAATTTAAACTTATTCAACTACTGACTCTTCCCCTTTCAAATTGTACAATTTTTTTTATTTAGACTGAAACAGGTTTCAATGCTTCCTGAGAATTTTTCAAAAATGGTGAAAAAAATTTGGTTGATTGACAGCTAGAAATTGTTATGTAATGGAAGGCTGACCTGTACCAGATCTAGCCCAGACTAGACTGTCAAGAGGATAAGAAAAAATAATTAAGCTTGAAAGATCGACAGTTTGAATTTCATTTTTCTTCTTTTTCGATAGAATAAGCTTTGTTTGTTGAAAATTCGTCTTTTTGGTTGAAAATTCGCCTTTTTCCTGTCAAAATTCATCTCTTTTGCTGCAAATTTCATCGTTTTTTATTGAAACCTTAGCTATTACATTTTTCGTTGAGAATTTATCTTAGTAGGTTGCAAATTCAACTAGTTTGCTAAAAAAATCAAGTATTTTGTTGAACAAAGCATACTTTTTGGTTGAAAATTCAACTTTTTTATTCAACATTCGTCTATTTGGAAAAAAAATTCGTCCTATTGGATTGAAAGTTCATCTTCTTTGTTGAAAATTCAATTAAACGACATTTGGTTAAACATTAATCTTTGTAGGTTGGAAATTCAACAGTTCGTTTAGAAATTCAACTATTTTGTTAAAAAGTCATTTTTTTGTTGAATTTCAGTGTTTCTTTTTATATTTATCTTAACCATTTGGTTGAAAATTCATCTTTATAAGTTAAAAATTAGATTATATGCTTGAAGATTCAACCATTTTGTTGAAAATTTGCCTTTTTGGATAAATTCAACTCTTTTACATTTTAAATTAAATTATTTTTCAGTTTCAATATCATCAATTATTATTTTTTTTTTTTGATGTTGGATTTATATTTTTGTCAAAAATTCATATTTTTGATTATGATTCAATTAATAGGTTGAAAGTTAAATTACTTTGTTAAAAAGTCACTTCTTTTATTGAAGATTCATCATTTTAGTTGACAATTTGTCTCTTTGGTTCAAAATATAACTGTTTTCTTGAAAATTCATCTTTTTTGGTAGAAAATGAATCTTCTTGTTATAAAATTCATGTATTTGGTTGCAAATAAGACTATTTGGTTGACAATGAACTTTTTTCGTGAAAATTTATATTGTTTGTTTCAAAATTCAACTATTCGATTGAGGATGCACTTTTTTGTCGAAATCTCATAAAATTTGATGTCAACACAGTTTAATTATATAGGTGAGCCAACTTTGTAAGCCTTCTTCTCTAAGAAATTTCGAAACATGACATAGCGAAACAATTCAAGATCCGAATGAATTTCCGTGGAATGCCTTAAGATTTAATTTTTAATTTCCTGAAATCCTACAAAATCCTTTTAAATCCGTTGAAATGTTTGAAATCAATTATATCATCATTTACGTCAATTCACGTTGGTTGGTCTTCACTAAACCGTTGTGACGATTATAATTTATAAAAAAAAAAGAAAATTTAGGTGAATTTTGGAAAATGGAAATTGAAGTGAAAGTGAATAAATTATATACTCACTTATCAGAAGGTTGAAAAAAAACCGCGAAAAAAGCATCACATTAAAAAAATAACTGTTCCGATGACTTGAAGAAAGGTCGTGGCTGCTCCTCCATCGTTTAGGATGAATTTGAAAATTATTTATTAAATATAATTAATAAATATCAAAATTCTCATCGGATACAATTGAAGCATGATGATATCAAAAGTTTTATTCTCATCTTCTGAAAATTTAAATAAGTTACGAAATTGTTGGTCGTCTTTTATGATATAAATGAGTGAAGGAGAATAAACTGAAATTTCATAACACCACTAAATGTTTGCAGAAGCTGACTTACACAGGCAATATAATTCTTCTCTAGGTTCCAATAACATTTTTGCATGTGTTGAAATTCGATTAAAATTTTTAATTTAGGCACGTCAACTGCCACGTTTTTCCATATTTCACAATGCAAATAATGTACATACATTCGGACGCAGGAAAATATTTTTGTTTTTTAAATATTTTTCAATTGTATTTAAACTGTTTCAATAATTATTATGCATAAAACATTGTATATTTCCTGTAAATCCTAAAAATTATGTGTTTTCTGGGTTTAATGACAGTACACTGTTAGAAAAATCTGTTCTGAATTTAGTATACATGTAATGGAAGCAAGAATGCACAACATAAAATTAAATTTAGTATACCAGGGTACGGTAAATTCAGTATATTCATACTGAATTTAGTATACGCGTACATGAAATTTAGTATACGCGTGTACTAAATTCATTATAAATATACTAAATTTACTGTACGCTGGTATACTACATTTAATTTTATGTTGTGCATTCTTGCTTCCATTACATGTATATAAAATCTAGTACAGATTTTTCTAACAGTGTAGTTATATTTTTTGGTTTAGAAATTTTCAATTGTTTAAGAAATTTTCATTATGGAAATAAATTATGATTTCGAGTTGGAACATCAGATAATTTCTGATCATAAAAACTACATTTCTAATATGAAACAGAGATTCTAAATCGGAGTTAAAATTATTTTCTGAAATTTCCCGTTCCATCTCAAAAATTACCTGTTACAAGACAAAACTATCATTCTTTACGTGAAGTTTTTTATATTTTAATTATTTATTTCCTGTCCAAACTCAAAATTATAATTCTGAAAGAAAATTCCGTATTCCCTGTTTCATGTCAAAATTATATTTATATTTACAAAATTTTACATTTTAATTCATAAATATAGTAACTCCCATTTTCCAATATTAGGAAGATGGAAGTTTCAAATCGTGTCGATTTCTGAATTGAAAGAGGAATTTTTCTTAAATTCCCTTATTCTAAATCAAAATTATTTTTTTTTCCCAAAATTTCCCTTCCATGTAAAAAACTTCCTGTTGCAAAGCAAATTATAATTCTTAACGAAAATTCCAATCAGATAATAAAAGTTATAATTCTTATAACGAAAATTATCTGTCTGAAAGTCAAATTATAATTATTCACGGAAATTCCCGGTTCCATGTAACAATTACATTTTTTTCCAAAAATTCCCTGTTCCAAGCCACACAATATATTATGTGAATTTTTCTAAAATTTAGGAGAGGGAAGTTCCAAATTTTGGGCACATATTTATTTAAACGAAAGAAACGATTTTTAAATTCAAGCAAATTTTGATTTGAGACCAGGACATTTCAAAATGTATCCAATTCTAACTTGGAAGAGGGATTTTTTTTAATTCTCTTGTTCTATATCGTAATTAAAATTCTTCTATAAAATATATTCATATGGTCATGTTGTTTTGATTTAAAAAAGAATACCAATTAAAGGCTGAAAAATTATTTTTTTCATAGAAAGTATAACTTATTTATTGAGAAATAAGTTGTAAATTTTATGGGACAAAAAATTTTTTTTGAAAATATGATCGGGTTTAGAATAAAATGAAGAATAAAAAAAGATGAAGAAGCTAAAAATATTTATAACTGGTGATAGAAAAATAGCTTAAATTACAAAATACACATTCTTCTTAGTTTAAAGATTCCTATAGTACTTTAGAATGTTTTTTTTAAATCCAAAAAAATTTCATTGAATCAAAAGTTTTTGGTTTAAAGAAATTGCTTTTTGTTGCAATGAAAATTTTAGGATGTTAAATGAATTTTTTTGAAATTATTCTTCAAATTTAAAATAACAACAATTTAAGTTATATTTCTGAGTGCAGAAGAACAATACAAGTACAAGATTTTTGTCACTAGAGCAATTATTTAAAAAAAAACTACTATGCACATTTAAAAAAACAAGCTTGAATTGAGAAATTTTTTAATAGTTATTGTTACTTTAAATTTGAAAGATAATTTAAAAAAATATATTGAGCATAAAAAAATTTCCTCTGATCAAAATATTTAATTACTGTATTTTTAATAAATAATATTAATTAAAAAACAATTTCTTTAATTATTCAAATTCGCGAAGTTTCTATTGTCGGAAGACTGTCAGTGTCGGATATTTTATAAATTGGTAATTTTCTGTCACGAATTTCATTCTTCGGGAATTCGCCCTTATTTTTCACTTTTCCAATTCCTCTGCTCTCACCTCCCAGTTTTGTTTGAATGCCCAAAAAAAATCTCCTCCAAATTTGAGCAAAATCGGTTAATATTCAGGGGTCGCGCAAAGACCATGAAGTTTCTCATTGATTTAACATGGGAAAAAGTCAGCTTCTGGTAAATCTAATATTTAAACGCGATAATATGTTACAAATAATTCCGTGTTTTAGTATATTGTTTAGAATTTCTCAGAGAATACGAATCAATCATGAATTTTGAGGTAAAATAATTTTAAGCCACTCTTATGGGTCCCCAAAGAAAACCCCATAAGTGACAAATGTGAATTTTACGTAATATTGCGGTTTATTGACGCTTTTTAAAAGTTTTTTTTACATAAATAATCATTAATCAGTAATTTAAGAATACCCAGTCATTTTTTAACTAATATTTAATTTTTGAAATAATTTCAATTTGTTTAAACATTTAAGAGTATTATTAAAAAGCAAAGTAAAACTTAAAAAAATGTCAATCTTTCGAAAAATAGCAGCAAAAGAATGTAAACAAAAAAATTGTTTGGAAAATTTCAATTTGTTTAAACATCTACGAGTATTCATAATAAACAAATGAGTACTTAAAAATATTAAAATTTGTCGAAAATTTAGTGCGAAAATGTTTCTCCTGTTTTTTTTAGGTACAATATATGCTGGAACAAAAACGTATTATTTAAATAATTGTAACATTATTTAAACAAATTATTTTATTGTTATTATTGATTAAGTAACTCATGATGTCTAGAGAATGCGTTTATTTTGCAAATTATCTGAAAAAAAAACAAATATTTAAACAAATTTAAATTGTTTAAACAATTTAATATTAGTTAAAAAATGACTGGGTATTCTTAAATTACTGATCAATGCTTATTTATGTAAAAAAAACTTTTAAAAATCGTCAATAAACCGCAATATTACGTAAAATTCACATTTTTCGCTTATGGGGTTTTCGTTTTCTTTGGGGACTCATAAGAGTGGCTTAAAATTATTCAACCTCAAAATTTATGATTCATTCTTATTCTCTGACAAATTCTGAACAATATACTAAAACACGGAATTATTTGTAACATATTATCTGGTTTAAATATTAGATGTACAAAAAGCTGACTTTTTTCCATGTTAAATCAATGGGAAACTTCATGGTTTTTGCGCGACCCCTAAATATTAAACGATTTTGCTCAGATTTCGAGGAGATTTTTTTTGTGGGCAATATCTTTTCAACGGAAAACGTCAGCGACGTCTTTCTAATGTTTCTTTATGTTCGAACTTCTATAGTAAGTGTTCTATTATTTAATTAAATTAAATTTTTTCTTGAAATTACCAACATTTAGACAGTGAAAATGACATGCCGAAGACCAAGAAAAACTGATCATGGTGTTTCATGGCTGAGGCCTTTATGATAAATAAATCAACAATAATATTTTGAGATTCATCGTTACAATTTATTTTGTTTCAAAATTTTCTTAATTTCTATGACTATCTCAACCTGCACGTCAAAAAATTTTTAGGCCAAAAAACATATTTTCAGAAAATTGGCCATAACTTTTTCATTTTTGAAGCAATGCAACTACTTTCTGTAGCAAAACTGTAGCCCAAGCCATTACGTTTCTAAAGGTATATAGCTTTCTGTGATATTTTTCTTAGTGAAAAAATTTGGCCAAAAAAACAAATCCCGTCTCAACCTGCATGCTTCCCCTATTATCTTTTTTGTTGAAAATTCATTTCAACTCAATTAATTATTTTTTGTGTGGTAAAAAACCAGAACCGTTGTTCAAAAAATTTGAAGTTTCGATTTTTCAAGAAAATTTAGAAAGTTGTTAATCAATATTAATTGAAAAACAATTTCTTTAATTATTCAAATTCGCGAATTTTCTATTGTCGGAAACTTGTCAGTGTCGGATATTTTATAAATTGGTAATTTTCTGTCACGAATTTCAATTTTCGGGAATTTGCAAATTCGGAATTTTTATGTAGGATCATTTTTAATAATATAAGATTGCTGAAATTTGAATATGGTTATCAAGCAGGCGTTATACCAGTACCGAAACTCAGTACCACGCTCAGTACTGATTTGGTAATTGTTTAGACTCGGGTATTTCATATTTAGGTAATTTCTCTTCCCTTTGAAAGATTTTAGCTAACTGCTAAACGTCCTAAATATCTGTGAAACTGACTCGATTTTTTTATAAAATTTGGTAAAATCCTGTAAAATGATAAAAATTCTTTAAAATTTTCTAGATTTTCTTTCGACACATCCGAAATCTTCAGAAACCTTTTTGAATATTATCCAGAATCTTAGGCAAATTATATATTTATATAACTTGAAAAAAAACAACTGATAATACATCTTTCCTTGTTCTCAGATTTCAGAATCTCATTTTAGCTTGAATTCCAGTGATCAAAGAATTTACGCAAATAAATATTTATTCGAAATTTTTATTTTATAAAAAAAATTATTATTTCACTCAAATAGAAAAACTTGTGCAACTGATGATGCAAGTTATAGTAAATAATGTAAGGTAAAATAGGTTAAAGGTGTAAATATTCCATTTTGAAGACGGAACTTGTAAATATGCTGCGTATTACGATCTAGGATCATGCGACTTACTCTATTGAAAAATTTCTCAATATTGCCTTCTTCGTATTTCAATAGAGATGAAAATTTGACACAATCACGTTCTTTTATTAAACTTTCCTGTTTGCCACATTTTTTATTGCAATAACCTCATTCTAATTAAACTCTATATAAATTAATATATGTTCACTCAGAAATTGCTGGTACATTTCCGCTATTGAATTCTTGAATATAAATATTTCGACAAATCGAATTTGTCATTTTCCACTAATATTTAGTAGCTCAGTTTTCTCTAATTTAATTTGTAGAATGTCACTAATTTAGATTTATAGAGAGTAACTTCAAAAAATGTTACTTGATTTAAAGAAAGAATTTCTTGGGTTCAAAATAATGAGATGAGTAAACTATTTCTTGAATTTTATCTAGCACTTCATTTCAATCAAAAAATATATTATTTTCAATTAAAGAAATAGTGTCGACATAAATTGTAACTTTTATTCAAAGGAGGAAAAACTTCAGTATTAAAAAAAAAATGTTGCTTCTTTTCAAGGAACTTTCTTTTTGCATTAAGAAACCGAAGTCAAGGAAACAATTTCTTGAATTTAAACATAACTTTTGTCTGGGTGAATCAATGGTAAAATTTAAAAAGATTGATTTCTGTCGTCTTCAATCTTCTCATATAACGAAGCATATCCGCATTCCTTCACAGTTTAAATAATAATTACAGAAAAACAGATTTTCATTTATCTAACATTAGCGTTGCCAAGACTAGCAGCCATCACAATTTCCTCATTCTCCTCATTTTGCTCTTGGAAATTGCTCCACTTATGATAAGTATTTAATATAAAGAGGCATCTTCACACATCCGGGTGAAATACTTCTGGTTCATCTTTCCTAGGAAGTATATCTTAAACGACCTATTCAATCATGACGTGGCTGATCTTCTGCTCATTGGCATTATGTGCTTTTCAAGTAAGAAACCGTACAATTTGTTTTCAACTATCAAACTGAAAAATTCATTTACATATATTTCATATTTATTTATATATATATATATATATATATTTATATTTATATATATATATATATATATATTTATTTTCATATAATTTAAATTCACAAAATACGAAAACCCACCTAACCGACTCTTTTTAAACTTACATATCTCATTACTTATATCTACACATTAGGGATCATACATAAATTACTTAACACATTTTTTTCAATTTTCTATCCCTCGTCTCCAGATGTAAAAATTTCTAACAAAGCAGTTTCAAACCCCTCCCCCCGCCTATTCAACGTAATTTTTCCAAATATTTGTGGTAGAAAAATATTCCGTCGTACTTTAACACAGCAGGGGAACTGAGGGGAAACTAGGGGAGGGAAAGTGGTCAAAGTGGGGGGGGAGTGAGGGAAGGGGAATCAGGGAAAGGAAGAGGTAATGAGGGTGGGAAAAATAGAAAGTGAGGGGAAGGGAAGTGGGGGATTTGATGTAAAATTACGGGAGGGGAAGGACGGGTAATGAGGGGTGTAGATATGGGGGAAGTGAGGGAAAATTAGAGCGGGGAAGTAGGAGAAATGATTGCAAGTATAGGTGGGCAGCGTGGGGAAGTGAAGAGGGTGGGAAGTAGTGGAAGAAGTTAGGGAAGAGAGGGGAAGCGATGCGTGCAGTGATTTGATACAAAGTAAATGGATTGGAACAGAGGGGAAGTAGGGGTAGAAAAGTATGGGATGAGAAGGTTTTAACAACTTAATTAGCGTCTTAATAGGCTACGAGAGATTTGTAAAGCAATGAAGAATAATATGGCAAATGCAATATTATACAAATGAATTTTCAGTAAGTTGAAGAATAGAGTGATGAGATTAAGTTTTGCTTTTTGTGAGTTTAGCGTGGAGCCCCACACTTGATTTTCTATAATCAAATATATAAATATATATATATATATATATATATATATATATATTTATACACGTGGGCATAAGTGTGATTTACCGCGGTTCTACTGCGAGCCGGTGTCATTTTTGAGATGGCAGTTGCTCTCAGTGGGACCCTGCGGTGGTTGTTTAACCCTTTTTTTTCGTGAAATTTTATCATTACTTTTTATCTTTACAGATAGTCTTCTCAGCTACCTTAGTCGTAGATGTTGTTGCTTCCATTGACACATCCACACTTCCAACGGTCACGTCACGTCAGTATACAGCAACAATTTTTAATTCCTATATATTTATTATATTAAAAAAGTTTTTGAAATTATATTATAGTCTTGTTTTTCTTTCTCACTAGGATCTAGCTAAAACTGTAAAGAGTAAAGAAATAAGGTCTCAATTGGTTGAGACCTTATTTCTTTACTCTTTACAAATGTACGAGTATTTCAACTGATGCTGACAAAAGATTCGAAGAAGTATATGAAACGAAAACGGACAAATGTGAACAATGTTATTAAAAAGCCAAAAATACTAAGGATATTCAGGTACTTAAAAAATATTATTTATAATCTATTTCACACACAATATGTGCTATTTTCCAATCCAGTAGTATACATTTATTGATTTAATGGTATACCTCAACAGTTACGAAAAAAGTTTTACATTAAATGTCACTAAAAAAAGAATCGGTCGTTGCCAAAGTCTCTTGAGAATTTTGCATTGCTGAAAAAAATTAAATAAAAATCGCTCAATATTAATAGTTATCTTTTTTTTTATCTAGGCTTATAAAACATAATCTGATTGAGTTAGAAAAGTTTATAATATGATGAAAAATATTTTTAATTTTTTGATATGTGTATCTGTATTTGATATGTCTTAAAAAAGATTTTTGACATTCTACTGCGTGACAACAAAATTCGCAAATAAATAGCAATGTAGAGAATACAAGCAATATTGAAAAGATCAGTGATGGGGTTAATTTATACATGCAAGTTTAATGTGAATATGAAAAAAATGATTTTTTGTTTGTTTGAAGAATGCTGAAAACTGCTGTAAAAAAATAGCTGAGGAATTCAAAAAAGATGTAAAATCATTCATTACTCAGGCTAAGACATGCATTGCAGACTTAGCTCAGAAATGCGCTAAATCTGCAACCGAGTGCCGTAAAGAGGAAACAAAGGCAGACAAAGCCCACGATAAGTGGATGAATGAGATGGTAAAGAAGGATGCCCAAAAACATAGAAACTGGGAAAGTAACAAGACCAAAAAGGTATAAATTACAACTGTATAAATTGTATTGCAATCAATAAACAATTTGAACAATCTCCAGCGGTTGAAAAATTTGCCCTGTTGCATCCACTTGCCTCTCACGAATCAGGTTACCCTATATTGATAAGACCACTCTTAATCTTCGTCGCTGTCGTCTTCAATTACAGGAATAATATTATTCTGAGTGAACATTTTGCAGAGAATTTCAGCTGGCTTTAGAATTTTTGAAAAGTACCTTGCATGAGACAGATAGTATATAATTGCAGCAATGTGGGAACAGCAGCTAACAGTCCCACTTCCGTTAGCGCAATCAAACACATATTCCAATAAGCCAGACATGCCAGCACTATTGGGCTTATATTTAATGAAACATTTATATAGTTTTTCAGAAATGTGCCGTGATTGACCTTGCACTCTTAACACATTCGTTTGATGTTTCACGTATTGCATGTTTATATGTCCATCTTTGTCAAACATTTCGGCCAAGTATGATACCGCCTGCGATAGCTGATATGATCCAGTAAAAAATATTTTTAATTCTCTCTCGGTCAGTTCTGGAAAATCCAGAATGTTATTATATATACCAAATCCTTGATTGATATTGTGAAAACAAATTGGATAATCAGAAAAGGTTCGAGAAGAAAAATAACACTACCCGCGACCAGTTTTTTCAACGGATGAATAAAGCAGAGAATGAAGTGAACGTCGTCACCAAAACACTTGTAATAACAAACCAAATTAATGTTCACATGTTCTACAGGGATTGCTATCATGTACGAGTACCCTATGTTATGCCCGGGATACTGCAACCTGTACGCTTGAGATTTTCCATTTTTTAAAGTACTTTCCACACATCTGATTGCTATGAAACTTGGAGATGTTTCAAAAGAGGATTTAAACATCATTAATAGAGAAAATGGTGGGTGTGCCTCAAATACATCCCATAAAAAAATTCAAAAAAATTAAAAAAAAATTTTTTGACCCGTATTTTTGGAGAAAAAAAATTTCGAAATTTTTTTACAACATTCTCTCATTGAGTCTCATAACATATTTACTAACATACATACTTATCCTGCTATGCCCTTTCCTTCCTTTAAATCGTAATTAAAATTCGTTGACAAAATTCCCGTTTCATGCAAAAAATTCCCTTTATTATCAGTATATAAAAAAAATAATATAAAAGAATGACGCAGATGTTTGTTTTTAGACACGTGTATCATTAATACTACTTTACCTTAAAAAACTCATATCATTTTATGACATTACTAAAAAGATGAAAATTTCACCAGTTTTCACGTCAATACAGTTTAATTGTACAGTTGAGCAAACTTTGTTAGCCACCTTTGCACAGTTGCGAAACCTGACTAAGCAAATCTTTTAGATAATAATAGAATCCTTTAAAATGCCTTGAAGTTTTTGAAAATTTCCGAGATCCATTGAAAATCCTGCGCGCTTGCGCAATCGCAGTTTTTAAGTGGAATGTAATTCCTCACTTTATTTTAAATTTAAAATTGAATTTTTTATCAGCGTCCGAATTTGAAAAACAGTGCGCCTCAAACAAAAAAAAATTCTACCTAAATTTTTGCGGAATCTCATAACATTTTCGAATCCAATTTGTCAGGGATTAATTTAACAATAATTTGTCTCGAAAGCAATTTCTTACTCTGAAAGAAAATTTGTCATTCGAGTTTTGAGAGCTTTTTTCCATCAATAAATAATTTGTTTCACTTATTGTTATTTCAAATTTAAACAATAATTTTATAAGGCATTAATCACTTAAGATAGAAATTTCTTTGGTCAAAATATTCTGCTATTGTATTTTTAGTAAATAAATCATATTTATTTCAAAACAAATTTTCTAATTGTTTGAATTTTGGAATTTTCTAGTGTCGGAAATTTGACCGAGTCGGATATTTCACGATTCAGCAATTTTATTATGCGGGAATGTTCAAATTCCGTTATATTATAATCTGTGCGGGATTTGTGTTATTCGAATATTTTCTTATTCGGAATTTTTATGTTTCGGGAAATTTTATAATTTGGGGAATTTTCTATTTCGCATATTTTCTTTTTCTGGAATTTTACAGTCTCGGGAATTTTATTTTTCGCGATCTTTCAGTTTTCCCAAGGTTTTAGAGTTTCTTTAAAAGGTTGAAAAATAATAATAAAAATGTTTTTAGATTCCAGGGCAAATTTAAAATGATTTTTAATTTGCAAAAATGATTTTAAAGTGAATGTTTAAAAACATTTCAAATGAGTTTCAAAATTGTCAAAAAAGGAATCTGAAAGATTCTCAGACAATTTTTTTTTAAATTTTCGTTCATGAACTTTTTTTTGAAAAATGTATTTCAAGTAATATTTATAAAGATTTTAAAAAAATGTCACAAGATTTTCGAAATTGTTGAAAAGAAATCTCCAAGATTTGAAGGAGACTCAACAAGATTTAAAAATATGTAGATTTTTGAAGATGTTAAAATAAAGTTTCGAAGCTTTTTAAAGATTCTGAAAGGTTTCAATATAATACATTTTCTTAAAGATATCTAAAAATCTTGTTTACAAATTTTATTTTGAAAAATTTAATATTAAAGAGAAGTTAAGAAGATTTTAAAAGATTTCGAAAGATATAATAAAACTCGGACACTGAAATAAAACCTTAAAGCTTTTTAGGGATTCTGAAAAATTTCAAGATAATGAACAAATTTTCTTAAAGACACCTGGAAATTTTTTTAATGATTTTTCATTTCCAAAAATTAAATTTCTCGAATATACAAAATGAAAAATGGCTTAAATAATAAATTAATAAAAAATATGTTTACCAAATAAAAGTATTCTTTTCTATTTATTATTTTATTATTAATATTTTTTCAGTCATTCAGATTCGGGAATTTCATTATTAGGGAATTTTTCTGTGTTGGCAATTTTATATCATCGAATATTTCATAATGTCAAAAAGACATTTCAAAAAGAATTCTCAACTTTCTTGCCAACTTCTAAAAGTCCTAAATATCTTTGAAGCTGACTCGAATTTTTCACAAATAATACCAAGTTAAGGTACGAGAACAATAATTTGAAAAACACTATGCAGAGTTTCAAACAAAAATTTTCATCGAGAAATAATTTTGTTCAATTATTGTTATTTTAAATTCAAACAATAATTTTGAAACATTAAAGAGTTAAAAAACATATATATTTCGATAAAAAAATTTTATAATTGTATATTTAATAAATAAATAATATTCGTTAGAAAAACAGTTTTTTTAATTGTTCAAATTTCGAAATTTTATAATTTGAGAATTTTATAGTGTCCGGAATTCGACAGTGTTGGATATTTTATAATTGCGCAACTTTCTTCGGGAATTTTATTATTTGAGAATTTTCGATTTCTGTAATATTACAAACTGTTCGGGATTTCTATTATTCCGGTGATTTCTCATCCGAGATTTTTATATATCGGCCATTTCATAATGTCATAATTTTGCTGTATCGGAAATTCCATCTTTCCGGATCTTAAATGCGTCCCAGAAATTCAAAGCTTTTTAAGTATTTTGAAAGGTTTTAAAATAAGAATAAAAATGTTTTACAATTCCTGGGAAACTTTTAAAATGATTTGTTATTTTCAAAACTTATGTTTAAAAGAATATTTAAAAAAATTCCATAACATTTTAAAAATTGTCAAAAGGTTAATCAACATTTTAGGAATAATTAGAGTCAGTTCAAATTTATTTTAACACTTCCAAAGATTTCCAAAAAATTGTAAAATATTTTCAAACTTCTTGCTAGCTTATAAAGGTCTTATATATCTTGGAATCTGACTCGAATTTTTCATAAAATATGGTAAAATCGTGTAAACTAAAAAAAAATTGGTATCAAAATTTTCTAGATTGTTTTTTGAAACATCTGAAATCTTCAATCTTCAAATTTAAGCAAATAAATATTCATTTGAAATTTTTATTTTGTAGTAAAAATTATTTTTCCACTTGAATACAAAAAATATACGTGATTGATGATGTTAGCTACAGTAAATAACATAAGGTGAAATTGTTGGACTGAGAATTAAGGCAGCTGAGGGAATGAATAAGAAGACAGATATTTCCACTGAACAATACGACGTTTACTCGTGTAATGAAGTCGTACAAAGGACTGACCCAGTGGCGACGCTAGTCAGCTCCCCCACTCCACATTACACATACACAGAGCGCCTCGTCCATAGCACGCATACTAGTACATATATATATATATATATATATATATATATATATATATATATATATATATATACCATGAGAAGATTATGATACTCATACTCATAGATCATCAAGATACTCATATGTACAACACTCCCTCCCGTGCTATACTGGCCTCTGACTTGATGGTCGTCTGTAATGTCTGTGGTTCTCTCATCGACTTAGTATGTATGGTTCTTGGAGTCTCCTGTAACAGTAATCAAGATGTTAAATATTCTTCCAATTAAGTAGTTGTGAGTCTGTAAAGGTAAAGGCTTAGTAAATATATCAGCTTTTTGTTCTTTTGATTCAATCCAAATGACTTCGATCAACCCATTGTTAACACACTCTTTCACATAGTGCTCAAGTTTGTCAGAGACATGTTTGAGCTTTCTACCTCCCTCAATCTGTGTGCTAACAATAGCAGCTTTGTTGTCACAGTGAACAACCATAGGTAACAACTCATGGTTTACTATATC
>CAKNYM010042318.1:4478-35652 GCA_932195095.1 Andricus curvator | reverse complement strand
AATTCCGTGAATTCCATAATTTTTGTGAATTCCTTTTTTTTTTTTTTTTATACCATTAAGCCATTTCCCTTTCGGCGAGCCTCTAGGGGTAAGCGTGACACTACCCGATTCGGGTAGTGTTTCTGGGTGGATAGTTTCTTGTAGTAAATAACTACAAGTGTGGGCTCACCACACCCACGACCGCCAACAGCAACGCAGTAGTATCAGACGGTCACCCATCCAAGTACTAACCGCGCCCAACACTGCTTAACTTCAGTGATCTAACGGGAACTGGTGTTGAATTCCATTAATTCCGCGAATTCCATGAAGTCCGTGAATTCCTTTAGTTTCATGACTTCCATGAATTCCGTGAATTCCTTGTTCACAATTTTCGATTTATAAACGCTACAATACATGTACTGGAATGCTCGACGGTGCTTCAAGATTTACAGCACTTACAATACATTCATTGCAATTTCCTCAAACCAATACCGTGTTTGCAATTTTACCTTACGCTTGTACTGTAGAAGTGTTGGAGAATTCCAAAAATTTTTAACAGTGCAGTCATGCTTAGGCTTAGTCCATGTGTATTAATAATATAAAAGTTCTTTAACGTCCGAGAACCAATACTTAGAATAAAGAGAACAACTAAAATATTATAACATAAGGAGATGTTTCGGTTTTCAGTCGTGTGCAAAAACTATGAATTTTGATTCGCCAATTGCCCTGATTGGCCAATCAAGTTTTTTTTTAAACCCGGGAGGACGAGAAGCCAACTCGGATTGGCATGATATGCATTATCCCTATTGATGTTATTAGGGTGTTTTCAGATTTCGACTGCTTCTCTATGTTTTCTTGGAGAAATATTGTGTGTTTTTGTGATCACGGTTGTTTCTTTAAATAAAATTTTATGTCTCTTTCGATGTGATGGTCAGCTAGTGCTGATTGCCTGAAATGTTTTAGCCTGACTTTACTCTCATATTCCTTTACACATTGGCTCACCGCTCTCCCGGTTTCTCCAATATAGACTTTGCCACAAGAGCACGGGATTTTAATGATTTTATATACTCTCAGATCACTGAGAGGTGCCTTTTAATCTCGAGGGTTGTTCAGAAGTTGTCCTATTTTCGCAGGTGGTTTAAATACGGTTTGGATGTTGTGTTTGTTCACAATTGTTCCTATTTGTTCTATGATACCTTGGATGTAGGGTAGGGTGGTGGTCGTTTTTCTCTCTTTTTCCTTAGAAGATTGTGTAGACTTGTTTTTTTGAAGTGTATTTTCTTATTTCTTTATCAATTTGTTTGTTTGTGTAATCGTTTAGTATTAGGATTTTTTTATCGTTTTGAATTGGGATTTGTTTAACGTTTTGTAATTCCTCTTGTAAGTAATATATATCTGCTATGGAGACAGCTCTGTATACAAGGGAGTTGACCGATTGCTTTTGAGATGGGTGGTGGTGGGAGGAGGCATGAAGCTATCTGTTTGTATGGGTAGGTTTTCTGTAAACTTAATGTCCTCATGTATTATCAGATCTTTTGTAAACTAGTACGTCCAAGAAAGTCAATTTTCCGTTTTGTTCAATTTGCATGGTGAACTGGATATTAGGGTGTAATCGATTGATGAAATCGGAAAACTTGTGTAGTTTATCTTCTCCATGTCTCCAGATGACAAAGGTATCGTCAACAGAACGGCATCAAAATTCCGGTTGAAGCTTGGATTGGTTGAAAATTTTAGTTTCTGGATGTTCCATAAAGATGTTGGCTATTGCAGGTGAGACGGGAGACCCCATTGCTGCTCCTGAGGTTTGTTCGTAGAATTGGTTATTGAAAGAGGAATAAGTATTATTGAGACAGCGTTCTATCAAAGGTATAAAGGTTACCTCAAGGGTACCTCAAGGAATCTTTTTTGATCCGTTATAACCCTCCGGGTGCCAAACACCTGGAGACCTAACTTTTATATTATTAATGAACATGGACTATAGAACTATTCCGAAACGTTAACCTTGATCTTCTAAACCTTATTATTACTGTACTTTCTATTACTACTAGATATTATATTTCACCAAATTTGATTGTTACAATTTTGCAACAGATTTCCTTGATGAGAAGAGCATGGTGTTATGGAAACATTAGGTTTTTTCCCTGAATACATTGTCCCATAGAGTTGAGCAACATTTTAGTTGTTTATTTTTACTTATTATTGGTTCTCGGACGTTAAATTTCTTTTATATAGTGAGACAGTTTATTATTTACTGCACTAAAAGAAATAATTAGAAGGTACACACTCCATTGTGGTTATTACAACCATATTGTATTGCTCGCTCAGCTACAACCATGCGGAATGACTATTTTAGGCATTCCCTTATGATTAGGTGTTATATCATTATCAAATGATTCGTTATGAATACAAGTTTTTCTTGTGAAATCGTGAAGAAAAACATCCCCTCAAATCATTCTTGTTGCTTCTACATAAAGCACGATGATTTCAATTAGGTCAGAGGCAAAGAAAAAACTAAGAATAAAATTTGTTGCAGGAAATTTTTTGCAGCAATAAAGTTCTGTTCAGCCAACTTCGCATCTTTCAAAATACATGTGTTTGTCATGGAAAAACAAAAGAAAGTTTAACCGATATTTGTGTGAAGTTTATCCTCTGAAGTTAATTTTTGTTTCAAAGAATCTTTCGTCGGAAATCGATGTAAAGTTTATCTTCTGTTTTTTTTCTGTGAGAATATCATCCTTTGGTATTGAGAATTTCAGATAATTTGTTAAAAGAGTGAAAACCTAATGTTTCAGATTCACCTGATAAAAAGGACAGTATGTTCTAGAAACATTGCATTTTTTCACTAAGCAAACTGTCCTAGAGAGTTGAAGAACACTTTAGTTATTTTCTTTTTACTGAGTATTGGGTCTCGGACGTTAAAGAAATTTCATGTTATTATGCTCATGGTTTTTTTATTATTATATTTTAAAACATTCTGTTGTTATTATTTTGTAGCAGATTTCCCTGATGACGAAAACCGTGTGTTCTAGAAACATTGGGGGCTTTCACTGAATCCATTGTCCGATAGAGTTGAAAATTTTAGCTGTTTTATTTTCACTGAGTATTGGTTATCGGATGGTAAAGAACTTTTATGTAGTAAGGTAATTTATTATTTACTATAAAAAAAATTAGACGATACACGCATAATTCTGGTTAGTCGACGCATATTGTATTGCTGACTAAGCTATAATCATAGGGAATGACAATTTTAGGCATACATCATGATGATGATGTTTATTATTATGATAGTTAGACCAAGAATATTTTATCCGTAAAGTATCTCAAATCGTATTTCGAATTCATATGTCTTGTGTGGCTGGAACTTTCATATCAGAGTTTGCATGATCCAGCTCTACTGGAATGATTCGTTATGAATACAAGTTTTTATTGTGAAATCTAGAAAAAACCCATGTAAAACTGAAGGAAATATTAATTCACATACCAAAAAATCAATTCCTTTGAAGTTTTTTCATAGAGTCGCATTGGAAAAACAATTTTCATGTCAATGCAATTTCCCTGGAATTTTATTTTTAGTAGAATCCGCACAGCAAAAAGAAAGACTCATATGTTTGCACATTTTTTTGTTCTTCATGTTTTACTGTAACTTTTGATTAAATTGACATATCGGCATGATTTTTTTTTTCAATATAGAATTATTTAAATAATTTTAAAAAATTATAATTAAATAAAATAAAAAAATGAACTGATGATGATAGCCAGAATGAAACATTTTAGAATCAATAAAAAACCAGTAAAAGATAGGTTGTCAGCGTGGAATTGAGGCATACATTGTATATTGTTTTCGAAAACTGCTGTGGTGAGGTTCAGAAAAGCAAATTGCCGATATTTTCAAAACGTCATAAGTCGGTTTATTTTCATGCGTTGGTTACGAAAATCTCCATAACAGTACCCGAAAAATTTATTTTTACTTTCAAAATTTTTAAAAACGAATGCTATATGCGCCCATTCCTTTCAACTTTTTTTTTTAAATTTAAACTAAAGTGCTTGTCCTGACATGTTGCCAATATTTTCAGATTGTTTAAAATAATATTTTATTAGTATTAAAAATGGGATTCAATGCTTATTTGAAATATTATTCCTGAATCGAGGAATTTATAAGTTTTTGTCATTTTTCAATTGAAATTCGAAATGAATAAGCAATGGAGCCAAACAAGTAAATTAAACTATTTTTTGTTAGCCTAGTTCGTTTTGGTTGAATAGTCTACTATCATATTCGTGGTTAAGAATTAATCCTTTTGGGTTGTAAATTCAAAATTTTTTTTGAAAATTGATCTCTTTGGGTAGATTTTTTTTTTCGTTTTTCATTAAATGTCCAACTTTTTGGTTGCAAGTTTAATATTTTTAATGAAAATTCAATAATTTTACACTTTTTGGGTGGAAAATTCAACTATTTTAAAACAAAACTCAACTATTGGTTGAAAATTTAACAATTTGGTTAAAATTTGGTTTTCCTTTGTGAACTGAAATTACTTTTTTTTTTATAGAAATATCAACTATTACATTTTTGGTTGAAAATGAATTTTTTTTTTTGGTTGAGTTTCAACTATTCCATTTTTGAAAATTTTATTGAAAACGTCAACATTGAACTTTTTTAGATGAAATTTAACTACTTTTTTAATAATGTATTTTTTTGGTTGAGAATTAATCTTTTTGGTTCAAAATGTAACTATTCCATTTTTTGTTGAAGATTTATCTTTTTTAGTTGAAAACTCAACTACTTGATTTAAAGTTTAACTACTTTTTTAAAAATTAATTTTTTTGGTTCAATATTTATAATTGAACCTGATAATTGATTTCTTTCGGTAAAAAATTTAACTATTTTATTGAAAATGCGTTTTTTTGTTGTTGTTGAATCAAAGTGCTATTGATTTGAACAATTAAGATAGATTTTGGTTTAAACATCACCTACTACATTTGTCGATCAAATTTATTAAAATATAATATTTTTGGTTAAAAAACTTTGGTAGAAAATCTCTGCTTTAGTTGAGAATTCGTCTTTTTGTTTGAAAATTCATTAGTATTTTCAAATTACACCTTTTTGTTCAAAAATGCAATTGTATAATTAAAATTATTCGGTTTTGATTGAGGATTTTACTATCTTTGTAAAAAACGGTTCTTTTTTTTGGTTAAAAAATAATTTTCTCAACTGAAAATTCAACTAAATATTTGACTTTTGGTTCAAAAATAATCATTTTTAGCTTAAAAATCATCAATTTAGGGAAAATTCATGTATTTTGTGGAATTTAGCAAACATAATTGTTGAAACCAATTATTATTGTTTATAGCTATCTTCTTCTATATTAATACTAGATAGTTGCAGTTTTTTCTGAAATTTCTAACTTTTTGTCCACTTTTCAATTAGAGTGTAGAAATAATAAATTCAAGTTAACAAGAATAATTGTTTAAACTATTTATTATTATTGTTAATAATATTCTCTTCGCTTAATGGTAGAAAGTTGCGGTTTTTTCTGAAATTTTATACTATTTTTTTATTTTTCACTTGTAATGATATAATAATTAATCGAATTCAGCAAAAATAATTGTTCAAACAAATTTTCATTGTTTATAACTATCTTTATCTATATAAGTGCCAAATAGTTGCGGTTTTTTTTTTTAAATTTTCAACTTTTTGTTTACTTTTCACTTAGTGAGGTAACAATTAATTCAACTTAACAAAAATAATTGCTTAAACAATTTATTATTGTTTATAAATATCTTCTCTTAGATAAATGTTAGCTTTGATTTGCTTTCTTAGTTATTAATATATACTAAATAAACATTAAGGATAATCATATATTAAAGAATCTCTTCCTTTTTTGTGAATAAATTTTTCTGAAATGAAACAATTATTTGAAAATATTCTTTAAATTTTCTATATGGATCATATTGAATGTGAATTTTCCTGAAAGTAGCTAATTTATGTAGTAGTAGCAGTAGTAGTAGTAGTAGTAGTAGTAGTAGTAGCCTTTATGTTTAGATTAATATCAATATTTATTATTTGTTCCTAACTTGCATTAAATATTACCTCAGTAAGTAAAAAGTTGAAAACAGTTCAAAAAATCAGTAAAAACCGCCAATTTCTAGCAATTATCTAAGGAAAGATAATCATGAAAAATAATAAATTATTTAAACAATTACGTTTATCACCTTACATTAATTTTTACTTTACTAATTAAGGATTATAGGAGAAGATAGGTTTTAACAATAATAGATTGTTTAAATAATTATGTTTGTTATATTTAAATAATTATTGCCAAGCTCTAAGTGAAAAGTAGAGAAAAAGTTGAATATATCAGACAAAACCCCAACTTTCTAACATTATTCAAAGATAATATTCTTAAAAATAATAATAAATTGTTTAAAAAATTCATGTAGACATCTTATTACAGTTTAAAGTAGTATTTTTGTTGAAGAAAAAAGTTTCACTATAAAAAACCGTATTTTCAAATATTATGCATCTCCATAGCTTCCTTACTCTTCAATAAAATGTATCAATGTTATAGACCAATCGATTCATCTTGAATCAACACAACTTTTCTATTCTCGCATCAACTTTAAATTATGAGAATGAGAAAGTTTTTACTAGAAAAATCGATTTTAAGAAGATATAAAATACCATAACGTCCCCACTCTTTAATAAAGTGTATTGATATTGTAGGTCAATCGATTCGTCTCGAACCAAGGAATCTTTTATATCCTTGCATCAACCTTGAATTATGTTGAAGAAAAAAGTTTGATTGTAAAAAACCGAATTTCCAAATATTATGCATTAGCATAGCTTCCCTACTCATCAATAAAATGTATTAATATTAGAGGTCAATCGATTCTTTTGAATCGACACAACTTTTCTTTTCTCGCATCAACTTTAAATTATGAGAATGAGAAAATTTTTACTATAAAAATCGATTTTAAAACTATATAAATTAGTACAACTTCGCCACTCTTCAATAAAATGTATTATTATTGTAGGTCAATCGAGTCATCTCGAACCAAGGAATCTTTTATATTCTTGAATCAACTTTGAATTATATTGAAGAAAAAAGTTTTACTCATAATTTAAAGTTGATGCGAGAATAGAAAAATTGTGTTGAGTAAAAACAAATCAATTGACCTATAATGTTAATACATTTTATTGGAGAGTAAGGAAGCTATGGTAATGCATAATATTTGGAAATACGGTTTTTTATAATAAAACTTTTTTCTTCAACAGAATTCAAAGTTGATGCAAGAATATAAAAGATTCCTTCGTGCGAAACAAATCGCTTGACCGATAATATTAATACATTTTATTAAAGAGTAGAAGAATTATGGTATTTTATATATTTTTAAAATCGATTTTTATAGTAAATTTTTTCTCATACTCATAATTTAAAGTTGATGCGAGAATAGAAAAATTGTGTTGATTAAAAACAAATCAATTGACCTATGCTGTTAATACATTTTATTGAAGAGTAAGGAAGCTATGCTAATGCATAATATTTAGAAATGCGATTTTTTACAATAAAACTTTTTTCTTCAACATAATTCGAAGTTAATGCAAGAATATAAAAGATTCCTTGGTTCGAGGGGAATCGATTGACCTATAATATTAATACATTTCATTGAAGAGTAGGGAAGTTATGGTAATTTTTATATGTTGAAAATCGGTTTTTTAGAGCAAAGCTTTTTTCTTCAACATAATTCAAGGTTGATGCAAGAACATAAAAGATTCCTTGGTTCGAGGCGAATCGATTGACCTACAATATCAATACATTTTATTAAAGGGTGTGGACTTTATGGTGTTTTATATCTTTTTAAAATCGATTTTTATTGTTAAAATTTTCTCATTCTCATAATTTAAGGTTGATGCGAGAATAGAAAGGTTGTGTTGATCCAAGATGAATCGATTGGTCTATAACATTGATAAATTTTATTGAAGAGTAAGGAAGCTATGGTAATGCATAATATTTGAAAATACTGTTTTTTATAGTAAAACTTTTTTCTTCAACATAATTCAAAGTTGATTCAAGAATATAAAAGAATCCTTTGTTGGAGGCGAATCAATTGACCTATAATATTTATACATTTTATTAAGGAGTAGGTAAGTTATGGTAATTTATATATTTTGAAAATCGATTTTTATCGTAAAAATTTTCTCATACTCATAATTTAAAGTGATGCTAGAATAGAAAAACTGTGTTGATTGAAAACAAATCAATTGACCTATAATGTTGATAAATTTTATTGAAGAGTAAGGAAGCTATATATATATATACCATTAAACCATTTCCCTTTCAGGGTAGGCGTGACACTACCCGATTCGGGTAGTGTTTCTAGGTTTTTCTTGTAGTTATAAATAACTACAAGTGTGGGCTCACCACACCCACGATGTGCCAACAGCACTCATGTCAGTATTCTTGAATGGTCACCCATCCAAGTACTAACCGCGTCCAACGCTGCTTAACTTCAGTGATCTGACGAGAACTGGGTTTTTCAGCGTGGTATGGCCGTTGGCCATGCATGGTAATGCATAATATTTGGAAATACGGTTTTTTATAATAAAACTTTTTTCTTCAACATAATTCAAAGTTGATGCAAGAATATAAAAGATTCCTTACTTCGAGGTGAATCGATTGACCTATAATATTAATACATTTTATTGAAGAATAGGAAAGTTATGGTATTTTATATATGTTTAAAATCGATTTTTGTAGTAAACATTTTCTCACTCTCATAATTTAAAGTTGATGCGAGAATAGAAAAGTTGTGTTGATTCGAGACAAATCGATTGACATATAATATTAATGAATTTTATTGAAGAGTGAGGAAGCTATGGTACTGGATAGTATTCAAAAATACGGTTTTTTATGATAAAACTCTTTTCTTCAACATAATTCAAAGTTGATGCAAGAATATAAAAGATTCCTTGGTTCGAGACGAATCGATTGACCTACAATATCAATACACTTTATTAAAGAGTGGGTACGTTATGGTATTTTATATCTTTTTAAAATCGATTTTTATAGTACAAATTTTCTCATTCTCATAATTTAAAGTTGATTCGAGAATATAAAAGTTGTTTTGATTCAAGATGAATTGATTGGTCTATAATATTGATAAATTTGATTGATGAGTAAGGAAGCTATGGTAATGCATAATATTTGAAAATACGGTTTTTTTATATTAAAACTTTTTTCTTCAACATAATTCAAAGTTGATGCAAGAATATGAAAGATTCCTTGGTTCGAGATTGTTAAATTATGAGAATGAGAAAGATTTTATTTTAAAAATATATAAAATACCATAACTTTCCTACTCTTTAATAAAATGTATTAATATTATAGGTCAACCGATTCTTCTTGAATCAACACATATTTTCTGTTCTTGCATGAACTTTGAATTATGTTGAAGAAAAAAGTTTTATTGTAAAAAACCGAATTTCCAAATATTATGCATTAGCATAGCTTCCCTACTCATCAATAAAATGTATTAATATTAGAGGTCAATCGATTCTTTTGAATCGACACAACTTTTCTTTTCTCGCATCAACTTTAAATTATGAGAATGAGAAAAGTTTTACTATAAAAAACCGATTTTCAAAATATATAAATTACCATAACTCCCCTACTCTTTAGTAAAATATATTAATATTATAGGTCAATCGATTTGCCTCGAACCAGGGAATCTTTTATATTTTTGCATCAACTTTGAATTATGCTAAGGAAAAAACTTTTACTATAAAAAGACGATTATTAAAATATTATTGAGTGCTAAAAAAAATGCAATAAATATTTTAGAAATCCTTTGGTCAGTTTCAAGATATTAGTGGTGCAAATAAGCCTTCCAAACTTCATCAATTTATCTGCAACCGTTTCCATTTTATCGTGTTCACAAAAAAGTGTGACATCCACACACACACACATCCACACACAAGCAAATCCGGACAATTGCTTAGAACACTGTATTAGACATTTTTAAATTGAGGAAGGTTTAATTAAATGAATTTAAAATTTTTGGAAAATGTTAACATTACAAAGCTTCCTCTATAAGGAAGCAAAATTAAAAAATAAAATGTTTTGACCACCCTTTTAAACATGTATCTATATTTTCTTAGTGAATTTCAAAAGTAAAGAAGAAACTTCAAAAGCAGAAAAAAACCTGATATAAAATAAGATATATCATCGGCAGGATATTTGGTGACTTGAGTACATATGTACTACCTGACCGATTTGAAACGTCTTCAGTGAAAAGTTGAAAACCTTTAGAAATACTTTTGCAGCATTACTAGTTTCGCTAAATCCTCCCGAGATGTATTGCAGCGAAGCTTTCCAGCTTCTCGTCGGGACGAAAGTTGACGCGGAAAGAAAAGTCAAGTTTGCGACGTTATTTTGCGAAGTAGGTAACCAATCATCCGGAATGGAACTTCGGTGGTCGAGCTCAATCCATACGAAAACATGCAACGCTTTTCTCCTTTGGGGTGCAACCCTTCCTCTTGATCTCACCCACTTTCCCCTTTCCCCTTTTCCCCTTTCCATCTTATCCCTATCCCGTGCGGATTTCCAGCCACCCTTGCGATGCAACGTTAAGCGACGCCATTGATAAATTGCTGTATTATACGAGAGGGCGAGAGAGACAGAGAGAGAGAGAGAGACAGAGAGAGAGAGAGAGGAACAAAGAGAGCGGAAGCTGACCGAGCAGGGGATTATTTATTATACAGAGAGCCACCTGAATGCACAAAATCCGATTTCCATTGCTCCCATCGCTCCACAACACCATAGAATGTATACCAGGCCTGTCCGGCGAGGAGAAACGCCAGAAATTTTCGTCGAAGCGACTCAAATTGCTGATGTGAGTTTTCCACCTCCACTCTCCACTTTCTATTCTACTTCACGAAAGTAACCAATACCAGAGCGCCCTCGAGTGAGCAGAGAAAAGTGGTGGTGGAAGTTCATCATCTGGACTTTGAGTAAATTTCTCCTTGCTGGACAGGCCTGATGTAGACCATAGCCTGCTTGGAAAACGTCGCTCTTTTTTCTGGTCCTTATGAAGAAACTATACAATTGCATTTTTATTAAAAATTAGTTTTTTTTTATATCATTGGATTCTTTATAAAAGACGAATTTAATTATGCTAATTATTATTCAAAATTTTAATTAAGGCTCGAGATAATTAGGTCTTGATCAGCGTATCTACAGCGAATTTTGAGCATTCCTGATGAAGAGAAAACACATTTGCACAAAAGTGTAGCATATCCATAAGAATTCCAGGATTCCAATTTTTTTTTTTAAATCTAACGATTTTTTATTAAAAATACAAATTTTAAATGAAACACATTAAAAAAACATAACAAAAAAGTCAGATAAGAATAAGATTGTTAATCTCCTTTAAAACTCAATGTTTTATATTTAAACTAACTTATGGTTTTTCGAAGTCTGATGATTTTTGTGTATAACAACTGATTTCCTATAAAGAACAATAATATAACCAGAACTGTTTGAAAATTTGCAAATCTTTTACGAACTTTAATGACTTTTGTTTTGAAATACCATTTTTGTGTGTAAAAAGCTAACATAACCTAAGATTGTTCAAAGTGAATATCATTAGAATTTTTTTTAATAGTTAAAAATACAAATTTCTGACAAAAAACATCAACATCATCCAAAACCGTTAACAAATTATAAATCTTGTTACAATTATAATTACTGTTGTTTTAAAATACCAATTTTTAGTGTAAACCTCTAACATAAACTAAAATTGTTCAAATTTACAAAACTTATTAATTATCTTTTTTTTATTATTAGAATTACCAATTTCCGACGGAAACAACTAGCATAAACAAAAATTTTCAAAAAATTCTAAATATTGTTCGAATAATAATAATTTTTTTTTAAAATACCCATTTTTGGTTTGAAATGCTAACATAGCCTAAAGTGTTTAAATTTTGTGAATCTGCTTAAAAATTTTTTTTTTGCTTTTAATAATACCAATTTCCGGCGAAAAGCACTAAAGTGATTCAAAATTATTAAAAGATTCTAAATTTTGTTCAAATTATAATGATTTTTGTTTTCAGATAACAATTTTTTTTGTTAAACGCTTATGAAACGCAAATAAGAAAATGTATTCTACAATAATCTTTTCTACTTTCAAAATTGTTCAATTTTTGATCATGTCGAAATCTTCAAAATCAACAAATTCTTTTTAAAACACGATGATTAGATGAAAAACTGCTTTTTATTACCAAGTTTACTTAAGTCTTACCCAAACGTTCCATTACTACTGACACATATCCTCACTCATATTTTAAGTAGAAATATAAAGTTATGATCAGACATCCGACAGAGTCTTCAGTAGAAATGGCAGCGTTTGGCAAAACGCCACAATATCTACTATCCGTTCACTTTACGAAGACCCCTCCAAAAAATTTGTTCATTTTTCAAAAATTGATTTGGAAAATATCCTTCTCGAAAAGATAAAAACCGTGGAATTTTCACGACCAAAAATAGACGAATTTTTAACAAAACAGATCAATTTTCAACTAAAAAAGATCAATTTTCAATCAAAAATATGAATTTTTAACCAAAAATGAAATAGCTACATTGTGAGTTGAAAAAAAAGTTCTCAAGCAAAAAAAAATGAATTTTCAACAAAAGAGTTAAACCCAAAAGATTATATTTTCATCCCAGAAGATGAACTTTCTAAAAAGGGATTAGTTAAATTTTCAACCAAAGAGATGAATCTGCAACCATAAAAATAAATTTTTAACAAAGTAGTTTAACTTTTAAACAAGTAGCTAAATTTCTTACCAAAAAATATAACTTTTTAACAGAATACTTGCATTTTCAACAAAATAATAAAATTTTCAGCAAAATACAAAGAAAAAAGAATATTTTTCTAAAAAATAGGTGTGTCACGAAAATCTCGAAAGTATTGTTGTCGCTTTTTCTTAATGCAACCAAGAAAGAGGGAATTTTCAAAAAAAATATTAAAATTTTCAACCAATCTCATGAATATTTGATAAAAAAAAATTCTAAAAATAAGTGCAATAACTGATATTTCCAGAAAGAATGTTTCTAATTTTAAATGTAAAACTTTTAAATTAAACCAAAAAATGAAAATTTTCAAGAGAATAGTTGAATTTTTGAAACTGAAAGATTTTTCAGTCAAAAAGGTAGAAAGTTTCAACCATATTGATGGGTTATCGAATTTACAACTCAACAATATGCATTTTCTACTAAAATAATTGAATTTTCGACAAAAAAAAGGCGAATTTTCAACAAAATAAGTGAATTTTCAACTGAAAAAGATCAATTTTCTAGCCAAAATGAAATAGCTACATTTTCAGTAAAAGAATTCATTAAAAAAAAAAAAAAAACAAGAAAATTAGTGTAATTACGTATCGACCAAAGAAATGAGCTTTTAACTGAAATGATGCATCTTCAGTAAAAAAAAATGTAACTGAATAGTTAAATTTTCAAACCAGAAAATGAATTTTCTACCAAGGACAGATAAATTTTCAAAAAATAGATGAATTTTCAACTAAAAAAGATGAATTTTCAACAAAAAACAGAATAGTTCAATTTCAAGTTAGAGAAATAAGTTTTTAACCAAATAAAATAAGTTTTCAACAAAATAGTGACATTTTCAAGGAAACAAATGAACTTTCTTCCAAAAATATTTAATGCCTAAAAAAAATTTGTTGACAAAAAATTTAGTAAAATTTTTGGTAAAAAAAAATAATGTTCAATAAAAAAACTTTTCAACCAAAGAAACAGTAATTTTCATCTGAAAAAAAAAACAATTTTCTACTAAAAAAGAATAATTTTTAACAAAATACATGAATTTGCAATCAAACATTTCAATTTTTGATGGAATTTTTAACCTAATAGTTGAATTTTTCAACGAAAAAGGTGAATTAGTCACCAAGAAGATTAATATTCTACCACGAAAGACATAGTTTCAACAAAATACAGACTTTCTAAAGAAATAGTTGAATTTTAAACCAAAGAAGATTGATGTTCGAAAAAAAAATGATACAGTTAAAAATTCAGTGAAAAAATTAATTTTTATTTTAAAAAGCTAATTTTGAACCCAAAAGATTAATTTTATACCAAAAGTATTAATTTTTAATAAAATACATGAATTTTTAACTGAAGAAGACAAATATTCAATCAAATATGGAATAGTTAAATTTTGTGTTAAAAAAATAATTAACAAGAAATGTTAAGAAAATAGTTGAATTTTGAGTAAAAAAAAATGTTCAACTAAAAAAGATAAATTTTCAATAAAAAACAGAATAGTTTAATTTTAAGTTAGAGAAATAAGTTTTTAACCAAATAAAATAAACTTTCAACAAAATAGTGAAATTTTCAACCAAAGAAATAAATTTTCAACCAAAAAGATTGAATGTCTGTCAGAAAAGATAACATTTTTGATGAAAAATTGAATAGTTACATTTATAGTTAAAAACCATTAATTTTCCATGAAAAATATTAATTTTCAACCGAAAAAATGAAATTTCAACCAAAAAGAATTATTTTCTACCACGAAAGAATGATTTTTAATAAAATACATGAACTTTCAACCAAATATTTTAATTTTATATAAAATTTTCAGCCAAAAATGTTATATTTCTACCAAAAAAAAGACAAATTTTCACCTAAAAAAAATAAGTTTTCAACAAAAAATAGAATTGTTCAATTCTCAGTCAGAGAAATAAGTTTTTGAGCAAATAATATAAATTTTCAATAAAAAACTTTTAAATTAAACCGAAAAATACGAATTTTCAATAGAACAGTTGAATTTTTGAAACTGAAAGATTTTTCAGTTAAAAGGGTAGAAAGTTTCAACCAAATTGTTGAGTTATCGAATTTACAACTCAAAAATGTGCATTTTCTACTTAAAAAATTGAATTTTCGACCAAAAAAGACGAATTTTCAACAAAATAAGTGAATTTTCAACTGAAAAAGATCAATTTTCTAGCAAGAATGAAATAGCTACATTTTTAGTAAAAGAATTCATTTTCAACAAAAACAAAACGAATTTTCAACACAATTAGTTAAATTAGGTATTAACCAAAGAAATGAACTTTTAACTTTTCTCTAATTTTCTACCCAAGACAGATCAATTTTCAGAAAAATAGATGAATTTTCAACTAAAAAACAGAATAGTTTAATTTTAAGTTACAGAAATAAGTTTCTAACCAACTAAAATAAATTTTCAACAAAATTGTGAAATTTTCAACCAAACATATCAATTTTCAACCCAAAAGATTAATTAATAATTATTTAATCTGTCAAAAAATATAGCATTTTTGACGAAAAATTGAATTGTTACCTTTTTAGTCAAAAAACATTAATTTACAACCGATAAAATGAAATTTCAACCAAACAGATTAATTTTCTACCACAAAAGAATGTTTTTTTATTAAAAAACGCGAAAGTTCAACCAAATATTTTAATTTTATATAAAATTTTCAACCAAAAAGTTCCTACAAAAAAAGACAGATTATCAGAAAAAATAGATGAATTTTCAACTAAAAAAAAGTAAGTTTTCAGCAACAAACAGAATTGTTCAATTATCAGGAAGAGAAATAAGTTTTTAAGCAACTAAAATAAATTTTCAAGAAAATAGTGAAATTTTCAACCAAACATATCAATTTTCAACCAAAAAGATTAATTAATAATTAATTACTTAATCTGTCAAAAAATATAACATTTTTGACGAAAAATTGAATTGTTACCATTTTAGTCAAAAAACATTAATTTTCCATGAGAAATATTAATTTTCAGCCGAAAAAATGAAAATTTTCTACCACAAAAGAATGATTTTTAACACAACACATGAACTTTGAAGAATGAATGACACATGAAGAATGTTTTTTTAATAAAAAACGTGAAAGTTCAACCAAATATTTTAATTTTATATAAAATTTTCAACCAAAAAGTTCCTACAAAATAAGACAAATTATCAGAAAAAATAGATGAATTTTAAACTAAAAAAAAAAGTAGGTTTTCAACAAAAAACAGAATTGTTCAATTATCAGTAAGCGAAATAAGTTTTTAAGCAAATATTATAAATTTGTAACTAAATAGTTGAATTTTCAAGGAAACAAATTAATTTTCTTCCAAAAATATTGAATGTCTATAAAAAATTTTGTTGACAACAAATTAAGTCAAATTTTTAGTTGAAAAAAGTAATGTTCAATAAAAATACTCATTTGCAACCATAGAAAAAGTAATTTTCAACTGAAAGAAAAAACAATTTTCTACTCAAAAAGAATAATTTTCAACAAAATATATGAATTTCTAACCAAATATTTTTATTTCTAGTGGAATTTTCCACCTAATAGTTGAATTTTTCAACAAATAATTGAATTTTAAACCGAAGAAGATTGATGTTCGAAAAAATATGATATAGTTAAAAATGCAGTGAAAAAAATTAATTTTCATTTTAAAAAGCTAATTTTGAACCAAAATATTAATTTTTTACCAAAAAAGATTAATTTTCAATAAAATACATGAATTTTCAACTGAAGAAGATTGATGTTCGAAAAAATATGATATAGTTAAAAATTCAATGAAAGAAATTAATTTTTATTTTAAAAAGCTACTTTTGAACCAAGAAGATTAATTTTTAATAAAATACATGAATTTTCAACTGAAGAAGACTGATGTTCGAAAAAATATGATATAGTTAAAAATTCAATGAATGAAATTAATTTTCATTTGAAAAAGCTACTTTTGAACCAAAAAGATTAATTTTATACTAAAAAAGATTATTTTTTAATAAAATACATGAATTTTTAACTGAAGAAGACAAATGTTCAACAGTTCAACCAAATATGGAATAGGTATATTTCCAGTTGAGATAATAATTTGGGATACTAAATAAGAAGCACTAAGAAAGGTGGGCCTCGTCCTGAATTTTTATAATTGAAAAAAAGTTTTTTTTTGTAAATAATTTTTTTTTCTTTTTCCATGATTATTAAAATTCAGGACCAGACCAACCTTGCTTAGTGCTTCTTATTTATCATCCCAAATTTTCAACTCGATGTGGCTATTCGTGTGAAAATAAGTTATGAAATAAAAAAAAGTCGTTAAGGTGTGAATACGGTCACGTGACCCACTCATCACATGGCCTTAAAACAATAATTAACAAGAAATGTTAACAAAATATCTGATCTAATCTAATCTAAAATGATGAATCATCAACAAAAAAAAAGTAATTTTTAACAAAGTAGTTCCACTTAGTAGATTTTTTTCCAAAAAAAGGGTCAATGTTCTAGTTCTTTAAACTTTACCATTAGGAAACATACTAAATGTTATCGAAGTTTGTGACGTTCCTTCCACTGACTCCCGCCCCCTGTTACCAACCGTAGTTTTTATCGTGACTCCCCCCCCCCCCTTGAATTGGTAACGTAGTTTATGGACAACCCCTAACGTGAAATCAGCAGAGACAAGAAAGATATGTGGATAAAATTTGAATTTTCGATAAAAATTTGTTGGGGAATAGGGTGTAGGGAATAGAATTGCTTGAAAGCATGCATTGTAGTGACAGGTGAGACACGAACGAAAGAATCGTAGAAACGTAGAAAGTTCTCTGAGTGAAAATAGCAATCGTTGGTAAGATGGTCTTGTGGACGTAGTCGTAGTTTCTGGAGGGACGATCCGATAAAGTGAAGCTGCAGAGCGTTTATAATGGCACCGAATGCTCATAGGAATTCAAGGTAGTATATTCGGAGGACGCTTACACGATAGAGGTGGGGTCGTACTAAATCTTCCCGAGGGAGTCTCTTACTTTCGGTTCCTTAAGCTCGTACGGCTCCAGCGAAAGCGATATTCAGGACATTCTTCCCTCGCCTCGCCTAGCCTCATTCATCTGAATACCCTATGCACACGGAACATTCAAACTAGAACACTCAGCACCCATCCTTTTCACGAGTATCAAATAAATTAGGAGATACGTTATCATCTATTTGCAAATTTGCAATTCATTATCTGCTATGATAATAATATTTATTTACATATGTGGGTGCAAATAAAGTTGACATATCCCTAGAATATTATACCTTGTGTTTGAAGAAATGTTTTTCCTAATGAAGCCTCGGCAGAAAGAAAGTTTTATCAACACAATGTAAGGGAATAATTCCTTATGACAAACATTTTCTATTTTCCTTCAACTCAGAGAAATGCCCTTTTGTATCAGAAGCATGCTTCTTGACACAAGTGGAATTTCCTCTTGAATTTAGGGTTGAGAGGCTTTTTATTTTTCTTACAAAGAAACTTTCTGCAGTGAACATTATCACTTTACGACAAACTGAATTTTGTTGTTGAAGTTTGTTAGGTGAACCTAATCTTGTAGCCAAATAATTATGTTTGTGTGAAAAAATATTTTCAAGTGGTTCAAAACAGAACAGGCTAGAGGACGATGTTTTTGTTTCAAGACAACTTTGTATCGGACTGTGTCCCTGGATCGACAAAGTATGATAGGGATAGCGACGAATATTATACCTTGTGTTTGAAGGAATGTTTTTCCTAATGAAGACTCCGCAGAAAAAAAGTTGTATCAACACAATGTAAGGGAATAATTCTTTGTAATAAAAATTTTCAGAAGCTAATGATTTCATCATCACAAGCATGCTTCTTGACACAAATAGAATTTCCTCTTAAATTTAGGGTTGAGAGGCTTTTCATTTTTCTCAAAAAAAAACTTTTTGCAGTGAACATTATCACTTTGCAACAAAACAAAACAGGCTAGAGGAAGATGTTTTTGTTCAAGACAACTTTTTTTCGGACTGTATCCTTGGACCGACAAAGTATGACAGGGATAGCGACGAATATTATACCTTGTGTTTGAAGGAATGTTTTTCCTAATGAAGCCTCAGCAGAAACAAATTTGTATCAACACAGTGTAAAGGAATAATTACTTATAATAAACATTTTCTATTTCCCTTCCACTCAGAGAAATTCCCTTTGGTATCAGAAGCATGCTTCTTGACACAAGTAGAATTTCCTCTTAAATTTAGGTTTGAGAGGCTTTTCAATTTTCTCAAAAAGGATCTTTCTGCAGTGAACATTATCACATTGTGACAAACTGCAATTTGTTGTTGAAGTTTGTTGGGTGAATCTACTCTTATAGCCAAATAATTATGTTTGTGTGAAAAAATATTTTCACGTGGTTCAAAACAAAACAGGCTAGAGGAAGATGTTTTTGTTCCAACAGAACTTTTTTTTGGACTGTGTCCCTGGAGCGAAAAAGTATGATAGGGATAGCGACGGATATTATACCTTGTGTTTGAAGGAATGTTTTTCCTAATGAAGCCTCGGCAGAATGGACGTTGTATCAAAACAATGTAAGGGAATAATTCCTTATAATAAACATTTCCAGAAGCGAATGATTTCATCATCAGAAGCATGCTTCTTGACACAAATAAAATTTCCTCTTAAATTGAGGGTTGAGAGGCTTTTCATTTTTCTTACAAAGAAACTTTCTGCAGTAAACATTATCACTTTGCGAAGAACTAAATTTTGTTGTTCAGGTTTGTTAGGTGAACCTCATCTTGTAGCCAAATAATTATGTTTGTGTAAAAAAATATTTCCACGTGGTTCAAAACAAAATAGGCAAGAGGAAGATGTTTTTGTTTCATGACAATTTTTTTTCGAACCGTGTCCCTGGACCGACAAAGTATGATAGGGATAGCGACGAATATTATACCTTGTGGTTGAAGGAATGTTTTTCCTAATGAATTCTCAGCAGAAACAAAGTTGTATTAACACAATGTAAGGGAATAATTCCGTATAATAAACATTTTCAGAAGCTAATGATTTCATCATCAGAACCATGCTTCTCGACACAAATAGAATTTCCTATTAAATTTAGGGTTGAGAGGCTTTTCATTTTTCTTGAAAAGAAACTTTCTGCAGTGAACATTATCACTTTGCGACAAAACAAAACAGCCTAGAGGAAGATGTTTTTGTTTCAACACAACTTTTTTTCGGACTGTGTCCCTGGACCGAAAAAGTATGATAGGGATAACGACTGCCGATGTTAAGAGATTAGCATTAGTTGAAGAAATGTTGAAGTCTTAACTTGTTTTACTCTAAGAAACCAATTGTCCATCGCACCACGTATGTTGTACTTAAAGAGGTTTATCAAAGCAAGTAAGTTTAGCAATTAGGTCAACGGTGTTTGTTAATATTTAAATTGTTAACTTTTGTGTAACATGTGTTGAATCCTTTTGCAGGGTGACGTTTCTGTGATTTTATCTGCTCTCTTAATCGGCTCATTATCATGATTTGTGAGGATGTCTCGATTCTACCAAAGATTATGAAAATACACGGAACATTCAAACTAGAACACTCAGCACTCATCTTTTTCACGAGTATCAAATAAATTAGGAGATACGTTATAATCTATTTGCAAATTTGCAATTCAGCTATTCTGTAAAATTACAGAAAAATGAAAAATCGCAAATTGTGAATGTTATTTGTATATGAGGCATGGAGAAAGCAGCAGGACATGTGCATGTGAAATTTCATCCAAAATTATCAAAAAACAATTTGGAAGATTTTAGGGGATTTTTTTAATTTTCCAGGATTTGCACATCTGAAAAATGTCAAAACATTCCAAAAATTTTAAAACAAAATGTAGATATTCCAACATTTTGAAATAAAGTTTTGAAGCTGTTTCAGGATTTTGAGAGGTTTCAAGATAATATGAAAATTTTCTTAGGATTCCTGGAAAAGTTTAAAATGATTTTTTATTTTAAGAAATAATAATTTTGAGAGAATATTAAAAATAGATTTCAAAACAATTTTTGATTTATAAATAACAATTAAACAATTATAAATTTGTAAGATAATTTTGAAAATCTCTCAATTCGTCGATTCATTCTTTAATTAGGAGAATTGAAAATGATAGCGTGGATTTACATATTTTTGTAAGTCTTTGAATTCCACAATTTGTAAGAGTTTAACAATTATATATTTATTGAGCGTTTAAATTTAAAAAAATTTAAATAACTAGAAAATTGTGCGCGCCACTCGCGCACTGATTACACTTTCCTTGGAAAAAAATCTACTAAGTGGAACTACTTTGTTGAAAATTCTTTTTTTTTTGTTCGTATTTCATCATTTTAGTTGAAAAATCTTTTCCTTTTTTTCAAAATTCAACTATTTTGTTAATATTTTTAAAAATTACTTTTTCAACTGAAAATTTAACTATTGCATGTTTGGTTGAACATTTATCTTCTTCAGTTGAAAATTCAACTATTTGGTTGAAAATTCAGGTCCTTTATTAAAAATTACTCTTTGAACTACATTAATTGAACTAAATATTTGTTTGAAAATTTCTGTATATTGTTGAAACTTTTGTGGTAGTATGTTAATCTTCTTGGTGACTAATGCACCTTTTTGTTTGAAAATTCAACTATTAGGTTAAAAATTCCATTAAAAATTAAAATATTTGATTGAAAATTCATGTATTTTGTTAAAGATTATCCTTTTTTGTTGGAAAATTATTTTTTCATTGGAAATTAATTTTTTCATTGGAAATTAATTTTTTTTATTGTTGCAAATTAGTGTTTTTATTGAAAATCAATTTTTTTAACAAAACATTTAACTTAATTTTTTGTCGAAACATTTTTTTTATAGACAGTTAATCTTTTTGGTAGAAAATTCGTTTGTTTGGTTGAAAATTCAATTATTTCGCTGTAAATGTATTATATATATATTTTTTTAAATTTATTCCTCTATCTAAAAATTAAACTATTCTATTTTTTATTGAAAATTTGTGTTTCTTCGGTAGAAAATTAACATTCTTGGTTGAAAATTTCATTAAAAATAAAAATATTTGTTTGAAAATGCATGTATTTTGTATGAAAATTATCGATAAGCTTCCCCTTCCACTCAGAGAAATGCCCTTTTGTATCAGAAGCATGCTTCTTGACACAAAAATTGTTTTTTGTTCAAAATTGAAAATTACTTTTTCTTTCGTTGAAAATGAGTTTTTTATTGAACACTATTTCTTTAACTCAAAATCGAACGAAATTTTTCGTCGAAATTTTTTTTTTTTTGACATTCAATATTTTTGGTAGAAAATTCATTTGCTCGCTTGAAAATTTAACTATTTTGTTCAAAAATTTATATTGTTTGCTTGAAAAATTATTTCTCTAACTGAAAATTGAATTGTTATATTTTTAGCTGGAAATTTATTTCTTTTTAGTTCATGAAATTATTTTCTCATAATTTTTCAAAATATTCTAGTAAATTTATTTATGGTAATAAAATCATAAAATTTTTAAACAATTAATTGACTTAAACCAATATTTTTTACGAATAAAAATTTTAATTTGTTTATTTCCTTTAATTGCAAATCAATCTTGTTCAATAATTAAAATATGAATTAAAAAATAATTAGTTAAAATATAAATAATATTATTATATAAATATTCTGATGAAGGGGGTAGGGAGATATATTCAATATAAAAAAGAAAGTCTCATTATTAAAATTGAATATTATATTAATTTTATTTATTAAAAATACTATAATTATTTTTCTATAAAATTCATTTCATCTAATTTCACTCCAATTCATCTATTTTTTTTTTAAATTGTTTTTTTTTGTTGGCAATATAACTTTCTGGTTGAAAATTTTATTGAAAATTAAAATATTTGGTTGAAAATTAATGTTTTTCAGCTAAAAATGTAACTATTCAATTTTTCGTCAAGAATTTTATCTTTTTTAATCGACATTTCATCTTTTTGATTGAAAATTTCACTATTTTCTTGAAAATGTATTACATTTGGTTAAAAACTTATTTCTCTAATTTCAAATAAAACTATTCTATTTTTTGTTGAAAATTTAGCTTTTTTAATTGAAAATTTGTCTTTTTTTTTTAGTACAAAATTCATCTCCTTGGTTGAAAATTCAACTATTCCATTTTTAGAAAATTAACCTTCTGGGTTAAAAAAATAATCTTTTGGGTTAAACTCTTCCGTCGGAAATTATTTTTGTCTGCATGAGAATTAATTTTTTTTTAACTAACAATCGAAATATTTTATTTTTGGTTTAAAATTAATATTTTTATTGAAAATTGATTTTTTCTGGTTGAAACTTCATCTATTTTGTTAAAAATTCGTTTATTTTGGTCGAAAATTATTCTTCTGGGTTGAAAATTTTTTTTTTTCAAATGCAACTGTTTGGGTTAAATTATTCTGGTTTGGTTGAGGATTCAAAAATTTGGTAGAAAATTAAACTATTAGGTTTAAAATTAACTTTTTTCTTAAAAATTAAACTATTTTTATGAAAATTGAATTCTTTTGTAGAAAACTGTTTTTTTAAATCCAAAATCGTATTTTTTGTTTGAAAATTCAACTACTTGGTTAAATGTTGCGCTACTTCGTTAAAAATTTAATTTTATTCATTAGTTCGTATTTTTTAGTATAAAATTCATCCATATTTTTGAAAATTCAACTAATTGATTTAAAATGAAATTTCTTGTTGAGTTGAGTTTCGTTGAGTATTCAACAATTTGATAGAAAATTAAACTATTTAGTTGAACATTAATTCTTTTGACGAAAATTGAACTTTTTTTAGAATTGAACCGATTTGTAGATAATTCATTCTTTTGACTTTAAAATTCAACAATTTCGTTGAAAATTACTTCTTTGTCTCAAATATAATTATTTTTCCACTCAACAAAATTAATAAAGACAGAAAAAAAAGTTTTTTATGTTAATCTCAAATACATATTTTCTATTCAGTTAAAAATCGGGTAATTCCAAATTTTTTATTTTGCCCCATAAGCTAAACATTTAGTTATTTAAATGAGGATAATTTATTTCTCTTGATTTGGTGAACTTATAAAATGATCTCAAAGAAGTAATGAATGAAAGGAAAGAAGCACAATCTAGATATTGTGGCGTCTTGCCAAACGCTGTAATTTCTACTGAAGACTCCGTCGAATGTCTGGACATAACTTTACGTTTCTACTTAAAATATGAGTAAGGATATGTGTCAGTAGTAACGGAACATTTTGGTTAGACTTGGATAAACTTTTTGATAAAAAGCAGTTTTTCATCTGATGATCGAGTTTTTAAACAAAAAATTTGGTTTTGAAGATTTTGGCATAATTAAAAATGGAACAATGATGAAAGTAGGAAAGATTACTGCAGAATCACTTCATTTTATTACTCATAAAGTTTAATATACCTTATTATAAGTATACTTATATAGGTTTGATAAAATTAGAGCTGAATATTTATGAATATTTTTTTTTTTAGTTTTATGCTATTTCAGGATTTATTTACTTCACATTAATCTCAAAGTCAAAAGAATAGTTGCATTTGCAGTTCAAAAATTTATATTAGACTAAACAAAAACGAATTTTCAAAGAAATAGTTAAATTTTCAACCAAGGAAATTGAGTTTTTACTTATACAACGAATCTTCAAACAGAAAAATAAATTTATAATTTAAAAAAAACTTAACCAAATTGTGGAATTTTCATACAAAAAGATTAATTTTCTACCCAACAAGACAAATTTCCAATAAAATACATGAATTTTCAACTAAAAAGGAATTATTTTTAACCAAAAATAGAAACGTTAATTATTTTCAGTGAGAAAATTAATTTTCAAAGAAGCAAAATAAATTTTCAAAGAAATAGTTCAATTTTAAACTAAACTTCTGCTAAACGCAAATTTCTATAAAAAAAAGATAAATTTTCCACACAAAAAAAAGGAATAGTTGAATTTTCAGTTGAAGAAATAATTTTTTAAGCAGAATGATGAATCTTGAATCCAAGAAATTAATTTTTTACTAAAATGATGAATCTTCGACAGAAAAAATGAATTGATAATAAAATTTTTTTACCAAATAGTGGAATTTGCAAACGAAAAGTTTAATTTTGTACCCAAAAAGACCAATTTTCAATAAAATACATGAATTTTCAACTGAAAGAGATCAATTTTTATCCAAAAATAGAAGTTATAAATTTTCATTAAAAACATTGAAAAGAGAATTTTTCAATAAAACACATGAATTTTCGCCAAAAAACAAAAAAAAAAAAAAAAAATCCACCAAAAACAGAATAGTTAAATTTTCAGTTAGAAAAATAAATTTTTAACAAAACAGTTAAATTTTCAACCAAAGAAATAAATTTTTAACAAAAAAGATTAAGTTTAATCTAACGAGTCAAACAAAAAAAATGTATTTTTTACAAAAAAAAATTTTAAATAGAGAATTTTTTAATAAAATATTTGAAACCAAAATCGTTAAATGTGAAGTAAAAAAAAAATAATTTTTAACGGATGAATTTTCAAACGAAAAGATCAAATTTCTGTAAAAAAACCAATATTTGCATATTGAGAAATAGAATATTTCAGTTTTTTGTTTATAATTTTAATTTTCAATTTAAAAAAATATATAATTTTCGACCAAGTAATGCATTTTTAACCAAAAAGATCAATTTTCAACAACAAAAAATAATGTTTTACCAAAAAGATTCATTTAAAAAAAATACATTCATTTTTATCCAAATATTTAAGTTTAAAATTTTTTTAACCTTATAGCTAAATTTTCATCCAAATAAATGAATTTTCAACTAAAAAGATGAGTAAGTCACCAAGAGGATTAAAATTCCACCACAAAAGACGAATTTTCAACAAAATACAGGAATTTTCACCCAAACATAGAATAGTTAAATTTTCAGTTAAAAAAATTAATTCTTGACAAAAAAAAAAAGTAAGTAAGCTTGAGATTATAAAAATAAAATAATAGTACCAGTAGTAAAATTTCCAGAGCTATTAATATCAAACATATTATTATAAAAGTAATAATATTTATTTCAAAAATTTGCCGAATTCAGTTCTTGAATTTTTTTCGACATTCAAGAAAATATAATGTTCTGTTTTTGTCTCTGTTCAAAATTTCTATAGTTAGATTTAAAAAATAATTTTGAGTTTGAGATTGATGTGAAGTAAAAAAAACCCACTATTGTAACATTTCTTTCCGAATTTAATTTTCAAATTTTCATTGAAAATTTACATTTATCACTATCACATTTTTCGTTGAGAATTTATCTTTTTAGTTGAAAATTCATTTATTTGGATGAAAATTTTTCTATTAGGTTAAAAATTCTTTAAACTTAAATATTTGGTTAAAAATTAATGTATTTTGTTAAAAATGAATCTTTTTGGTAAAAAATTATTATTATTATTATTATTTCTTTTTTTTAAATTGATCTTTTTGGTTAAAAATGCATTACTTGGTCAAATTTTTTTTTTCAATAAAAAATTAAAGTTATAAACTGAAAACTAAAATATTCTATTTTTCAGTATTCAAATATTGATCTTTTTTATAGAAATTTAATTTTTTTGCTTGAAAGTTCATCTGTTGAAAATTATTTTTTTTTTACTTCAAATTTAACGATTTTGTTTTCAAGTATTTCATTAAAAAATTCTCTTTTTTCATGGAAAATTAATCTTTTCGGTTAAAAACTCAACTATTTAAAATTTGTAGATTAAACTTCATCTTTTTTGTTAAAAATTTATTTCTTTGTTCGAAAATTTAACTGCTTTGTTAAAAATTTATTCTTCTAAATGAAAATTTAACTATTCTATTTTTGGTGAATTTTTTTTGGGGTTTTTTGGCGAAAATTCATGTATTTTATTGAAAAATTTTCTTTTTTATGGAAAATTTTACATTTAAGTTGAAAATTCAACTATTTCGGTCAAACTATATTATTTTTGGTTCAAGATTCATTATTATTAGTTAAAAATATTGCCTTTTTAGTTGAAAATTCATGTATTTTATTGAAAATTTGTCTGTTTCGGTACAAAATTAATCCTTTCGAATGAGCATTCCACTAGTTGGTTAAATTTTTTTGTAATGAAAATTTTTTTTCTGGTTGAAGATTAATCATTTCAGTAAAAAATTAATTTTGTTGTTGTTGAGAATTGAACTATTTCATTAAAAATTTATTGTTTTGGTTAAAGATTTATTATTTAATTTAAAAATTTATTTCTTTAACTGAAAATTCAACTATTACATTTTTTTGTGGAAAATTTATATTTTTATATAGAAATTTAAGTTTAGTAGAAGTTTAGTTTAAAATTGAACTATTTCTTTGAACATTTATTTTGCTTGTTTGAAAATTAATTTTTTTACATAAAATTAATAAGTTTTCTATTTTTGGTTAAAAATAATTCCTTTTAAGTTGAAAATTCATGTATTTTATTGGAAATTTGTTTGTTTGGGTAGAAAATTAATCTTTTCAGATGAGCATTCCACTATTTGGTTAATTTTTTGTTTAATTACAATTTTTTTTTTGGTTGAAGATTAATCATTTTAGTAAAAAATTAATTTTTTTTTGCAAATTTAACTATTCCCTTAAAAATTTATTTTTTTGGTTAAAGATTTATTATTTAAGTTACAAATTTATTTTTTCAACTGAAAATTAAACTATTCCATTTTTGTGTGGAAAATTTGTCTGTTTCGATAGGCATTTAGGTTTAGTAGTAGTTTCGTTTAAAATTGAACCGTTTATTTGAGAATTTATTTGGGTTGTGTGAAAATTAATTTTTTTACTGAAAATTTATAACATTTCTATTTTTGGTTAAAAAATAATCTTTTTGACTTGAAAATTGATGTATTTTATTGTTTTTTTTGTAGAGAATCAATCTTTTCGGATGAAAATTCCCCTATTTGGTTAAATTTTTTTCAAATTAAAATTTTTTTTGTTTGTTTGTTGAAGATTGATTATTTCAGTAAAACTTCATTTATTTGGTTGAAAATTTCACTATTTCGTGAAAAAGTCATTTCTTTGGTTAAAGATTGATCCTTTTAGTTAATAATTTCTTTCTTTAACTGAAAATTTAACTATTGCATTTTATGTAGAAAATTTATCTTTTTTGATAGACATTTAAGTTTAGTAGAAGTTTAAAATTGAACTATTTCTTTCAAAATTTATTTTCTTGCGTTCAAAATTAATTGTTTTACTGAAAATTCATAACTTTTCTATCTTTGGTTAAAAATTAATCTTTTTCAGTTGAAAGTTCATGTATTTTATTAGAAATTTATCTTTTTGGGTAGAAAATTAATCTTTTTGTATGAAAATTCTACAATTTGATTAAATTTTGTTTAAATTAAAAATTAATTTTTCTGGCTGAAGATTCATTATATAAGTACAAAATCAATTAAAATTCTGAATTTAATTTTCTGTGAAGAAAATCTCAATTGAAATGAATTTGAAATTATAAAATGAAGATTCGCGATTGTGAATTGATTTAAATTACAAAAAATTTAATACCTGAAAATTATATATAGTCTTATCCTGAAATAGCATGAAAATGAAAAAAAATATTTATAAATATTCACGTCATTCGGTGCTTTAATAATGATAAATAAAAACGGGAGAGCCTTCGTCTTGTGACATATTATTCACCAAGTTCCAAACTTTGATTACAAAGTAGAAACCATTTTTTTTTTGATTTCGTACATTTTTTAATTATAATATCCAGAAAAAATATTGTCCAGTGTTGCTAAATATTGTTTCAGAATGTTGTTACCGAAAGCTTTGAGATATTTTTTGGCCAGTTCTAATACGTTCGAATGACATAGCATAGTTTCCTCTAATCAAAACTTCAGCAAATTAAATATTTCGTTTTCTTTAAAAAATCACTCTTTTACCACTGCTTTCCACGTCACCAATTTTTGTGGAATTGAATATTGTGAAGAGAAATCTTGAAATTAAATTTAGTAACTTAAATTCTCTGCTTAATTTTTCATAATTTGAAGTTAAGAAGCCATTCCTTGCATTTTGAGAATCCTCACAACTAACGAACATCTATTGTCTTAGAAGCTTACGTCCTACAAGCTTAAAACAAAACTTGCTTCTCTTGAGGAACAATATAGTTAATTATTACACTATGTGGAGAAGGTACTACCAATTGTAAGGTTCTTGCTTTGTATAGTGAGCTGTTAAGATTAGAGAAAGGGAAGATCTTGTGCGTGAAAGAGCATATTCCTTAAAAACATTTCGACTAAGAATTGCTTAATTCACAGTAAAATAAGTAGAATTATACAGTTAATTAAAATAACACCCGACCTAGACTACTGCATTTCGAGAATTCTAAAGGATTTTTCCCTAATAATGCGATACATTAATTAGGTACACTACATTACATTACAGGACATTAATGAAAAAACTGTTTCTAACTAAATTCTCGTCGCTTTCCATCCTTTTGCTTCCTCATAGAGGAAGCTTTGTAATGGTAACATTTTCCAACATTTTTTAATTTATTTAATTAAACCTTCCTCAATTTAAAAATGTCTAATACAATGTTTTAAGCAATTGTCCGGCTGTGTGTGTGGATTTCACACTTTTTTGTGAACAAGACAACTTAAGAACGGTTGCAGATGAATTGATGAAATTTGGAGAGCTTATTTTCACCACTAATATCTTGAAACTGACCGAAAGATTTCGAAAAATATTCGAAGCATTTTTTTAGCCCTCAATAATATTTTAAAAATCGGTTTTTTATAGTAAATTTTTTTTCACTTGCATAATTCAAAGTTGATGCAAGAATATAGAAGATTCCTTGGTTCAAGACGAATCAATTGACCTATAATATTAATACATTTTATTAAGGAGTAGAAAAAGTATGGTATTTTCTATATTTTTAATATCGATTTTTATAGTAAAATTTTTTTCATTCTTATAATTTATAGTTGATGAGAGGATAGAAAAGTTGTGCTGATTCAAAATGAATCGATTGACCTATAACAATGATACAGTTTATTGAAGAGTAAGGAAGCTATGGTAATGCATAATATTTGGAGATGCGATTTTTTATAGTAAAACTTTTTTCTTCAACATGATTCAAAGTTGATGCAAGTATATAAAGGATTCCTTGGTTCGAGACGAGTCGATTGACCTACAATATTAATACATTTTATTGAAGAGCAAGGAAGCTACGGTAATGCATAATATTTGAAAACACGGTTTTTTATAGTATAAATTTTTTTCACTAATATAATTCAAAATTGATGCAAGAATATAAAATATTCCTTGGTTTGAGACGAATCGGTTGACCTATAACATTAATACATTTTAATGAAGAGTAAGGAAGCTCTGGTAATGGATAATATTTGAAAATACGGTTTTTGATAGTAAAACTTTTTTCTTCGACATAATTCAAAGTTGATGCAAGAATGTAAAAGATTCCTTGGTTCGAGACGAATCGATTAACCTACAATATTAATACATTTTATCACAGAGTAGGGAAGTTATGGTATTTTATATATTTTTAAAATCGAATTTCATAGTAAAAATTGTATCACTCTCATAATTTAAAGTTGATGCAAGAATAGAAAAGTTGTGTTGATTCAAGACAAATCGATTGACCTATAACACTGATACATTTTATTGAAGAGTAAGGAAGCTCTGCTAATGCATAATATTTAAAAATGCGGTTTTTTATAGTAAAACTTTTTTCATTACCATAATTCAAAAGTGATGTATGAATATAAAAGATTTCTTGGTTTGAGATGAATCGGTTGACCTACGATATTAATCAATTTTATTAAAGAGTGAGGAAGTTATGGTATTTTATATATTTTTAAAATCGTGTTTCATAGAAAAAATTTTGTCACTCTCATAATTTAAAGTTGATGCAAGAATAGAAAATTTGTTGATTCAAGACGAATCGATTGACCTATAACACTAATACATTTTATTGAAGAGTAAGGAAGCTCTGGTAATGCATAATATTTGAAAATACGGTTTTTTATAGTAAAAATTTTTTCTTTAACATAATTCAAAGTTGATGCAAGAATATAAAATATACCTTGGTTCGAGACGAATCGATTGACCTATAACATTAATACATATAAATGAAGAGTGAGGAAGCTCTAGTAATCTATAATATTAAAAAATGCGGTTTTTTATACTAAAACTTTTTTCTTCAACATAATTCAAAGTTGATGCAAGAATATAAAAGATTTCTGGGTTCGAGACGAATCGATTGACCTATAACATTAATACATTTTATTGAAGATTAAGGAAGCTCTGGTAATGGATAATATTTAAAAATACGGTTTTTTATAGTACAACTTTTTTCTTCAACATAATTCAAAGTTGATGCAAGAATATAAAA
>CAKNYM010042317.1:50245-94314 GCA_932195095.1 Andricus curvator | reverse complement strand
AATCTCTTTCTGCGTATATTTTATCTCTGATTTAGTTTTCTCCAACAATTTTCATACTAATTTTAAATTGAAATAAAAAGCTGAAGAAAAATACAAATGTTAAATATTTGTATAGCGAATAACAATATTATAAACAAATCAAAAAATGTAGCGTTTTCCATCCAAAAAGAATGATTTTTTCTGCTGAATCATGTTTCAGCTATCTCAGTGGTTATATTTCATCAAGAAAGTGTGGCATGAACTCATAACTGTTACTGTTATTAACAGTATTTTAAATAAACATTCATCTATAACAATTTTACTTCTGAATAAGCGGTTTTTTAGTAATGATTTTTTAATTCACCTTGATAGTGGTAATTCTCAATTATTATTATATAAAATAGTAATAGCAAATTGTCACTTTTATGAACAAAATATTTAAGAAAAATCGTTTTGTTATATTTTTTTGCTACTCTATAATATTCTATCAAATCTTCTTCTGAATTAAGTCTTCCATTGTTGCTAATCGAGAATACTGGTATTGCACAATAATTCTTAAAGAGTTAATAAATTATTCAAACTTTTATGATTTTTATAAATTTTTATAATTTGTTCAAATTTATTAATAATTTAGAACTGTTTACCGTGCTAGTAACTGAATTTATATTTTGTTTTACAAAATTATTTCCACATAAGTATAAGTAGTGAAAAAACCCCTTATTTCCATAGAAAAATAATTTTTTTAAAATATGTTCTATATAAAAGTTACAATTTTCTATTATTATTTAATGATAATATTAATTCAAAATTACGGACAAATTTTCTTATTTAAGAACCACTATCAAGATGCATCAAAACAATCATTACGAAAAAACCGCTTATTTAGACGTAAAATTGGTATAGAGGACTGCTTATTTACAAACCTTTTAATAACAATAACAATTGCGAGTTGGTGCCACACTTTCTTGATGACATATAACCACTGAGATCGCTGAAACATGATTTAGCACAAAAAATAATTTTTTCCTGGTGGAAAAAGCTAAATTTTCTATTTGTTTATAATATAGTTATTAACAATACAAATATTTAGCATTTATATTTCTTTGCAGATATTTATCATAATTGAGAATTAATTTGAAAGTTCTTTTATGATAATAATATTACTTCGAAAAAATGGAATTTTTTTCATTAGAATATTTATAATAATGGTAATTGTTAACTAATGGTTATTTTCCACTCTAAATACTACTCCTACGAGATATTTAGGCATTTTCAATCAAGATAAAGTTTTATGTTGCTGTTGAGCACCTTCTAAAATAATTGTTTATATAAATTGTTTACAACATTTGACTTAAATTTTTAACTGAATATTTATGTTCCTGAAGTGTATCTGCAATAATAATATAATGCAAAAATAATATTCGTAAAATTTCCAATTTTGACGTTTTATTTGTTTAAATAATAAATTCCACAGAGTGAAATTAAAAAATCGGGCCTGAAGTCATTCTGCAGTTTTCAACCCTGAGTATTTCTGAGAAAAAAAACCATCAAAATCGGTCAAGAACTGTAGGCTGTAGAGGATTATGAACAGTCAATTTTTGATTCCTCCCACTGTGCCCCCCACTTCCTGTTACCAAACGTAGTTTTGAGCGTGTCCCCGCCCCCTCTCAAATTGGTAACGTAGTTTGTAGAAGGCCCCTAAAATAAATACGAAATTTTTCAAGGATGGACTAGTATATCATATTTATCTACTTTGAGTTGCATCAAAAAGGCAAAATTGTCGAATTTTGAGAGAATGGAAGACATGAGGATAAGAATCCAATAATCTTGAGTTTCGTTCAAAGAAGCATTTCGGAATTACAAAATGCTAGAAAATTCCAAAAGATTCCAGAATGCTTCAAAATTTCATTCCAGCATTACAGAATAACGTAAAACATAATGGATTCTCTAAAACATTATAGAATATTCCAGAAGATACCAAAACATTCCACAATATTCTAGAAAAGTCCAAAAATGTTTAGATTATAGCAGAAATGAAACTCCGAGCTGGTCTTATGCGCGGTCTCGAGCGCGGACGTTGGAGAGAGACTTGCGTCTGACCAAAACAGAATTGCATCACTGAATCGCTGGACGTCCCACACACGTCAGTAGTAGAAGACTCCTATGGTCAGCCGCGACGTGTTTTCAGTAGAGGAAAGCCATATTATTCTTTTATTCGATTTCAATGACTTAAAAACTAAACTAGACGCTCTAAACCAAAAAAATCAGAAGAAAAAACATTTTCTTCCGAGTTTTATCCAAATATAATATCTTGATGTGATATCTTATATAATATAATATATTATCCAAAATTTTTCAAGGATGGACTCGTATATCATATTTATCGTCTTTGAGTTGCATCACAAAGGCAAAATTGTAGAATTTAGTGAGAATGGAGGACACAAAGATAAGGATAATGATAAGGATCCAATAATCTTGAATTTCGTTCAAAGAAGCATTCCGGGATTTCAAAATCCTAGAAAATTCCACAAGATTCCAGAATACTCCAAAATATAATTCCAGCATTACAGAATAACGTAAAACATAATGAATCCTCTAAAAAATAATAGAATATTCTAAAAGATTCCAAAACATTCCACAATATTCTAGAAAAGTCCCTAATTTTTAGATTATAGGAGAAATGAAACGAAGCGCTGTTCTTATAAAATACACGGTCTCGAGCGCGGACGTTGGAGAGAGACTTGCTTCTGACTAAAACAGAATTGCATCACTTAATCGCTGGACGTCCCACACACGCCAGTAGTAGAAGACTCCTATTGTCAGCCACGACGTGTTTTCGGTAGAGGAAAGCCACATTATTCTTATATTCGATTTCAATTGCTTAAAAACTAAATTAGACGCTCTCAACCAAAAAAAATCAGAAGAAAAAACATTTTCTTCCGAGACTTATCCAGATATAATATCTTGATGTGATATCTTATATAATATAATATAATCCAAAATTTTCCAAGGATGGACTCGTATATCATGTTTATCGTCTTTGAGTTGCATCGCAAAGGCAAAATTGTAGAATTTCGAGAGAATGGAAGACATAAGGATAAGGATAACTATCCAATAATCTTGAATTTCGTTCAAAGAAGCCAGGCAGGTATCAAGTTGCATCTGTAATGAGAGATTCCTCGAGCTACTCAGCGCATCAGAAAAACACGAAATAGGTGAAAGAACTAAACGGAAGCGATAGCATCCCGTTTTATTTGGTAGCGAGTAGTTTGGGCGGAACCGGAAACCCACCTATTCGCCACGTAGCCAAGCCATTGATCTTGGCTTTTAACTTCTCTGCTGGGTCCTCGCCGTTGCGCTATTTCCCCATTACTCTTGGTCCCGATCTTAGACTTTTATTTAGAGAGAGAGAGAGAGAGAGAGAGAGAGAGAGAAATTTCTTTTATTTTCTCTCCCACCCGCAGACGCCAGCGTCTTATTTATTTTCCGCGGTCTCACAACCGAACGTGTCTTGCATAGACTCGAATTGTACATACCCGATTTTCCAGTATAAAAGGAGAAAGAATGACGAAGAGGGATGAATAAAGTAAAATAATCTGGTATCGTTCGAGAACCAGAATTACTGGCAAAAAATGTATTGCCGGAAATATTGGTAAGTTTCTATTTTCCAATATTGGTTTTCGTTTCCAATATCGGTTTTCGGGACTCTTGAACATTTTTTAAACGAGAGTTCACACTCTTTCAACTGTTCCCCTTTTTCGATTTTTTAACACATTTCTCTTTTCCCGCTCAAATTCGAACTGAAATAATAGAACCCGATAAGAAAATCCCACTCTTTCTGGTTAAAAGTGGATTCTTTTTGGTTGAAATGTTTACTATTATATTTTTGGTACATAATTAATCTCTTTTGGTTAAAAATTCTACTATTTTGTTGAATATTTTATAACTTTATTAAAAATTCCACTATTTCGTTAAAAATTAATCATTTTTTACCTGAAATTCAACTGTTTTGTTGGTAGAAATGTCATCTTTCTTGGTTGGAAATGAACTTTATTGTTAAAAATTCAACTGTCTTCTAAAAAATTCCTCTTTTTGGCTTGAAAATTCAACTATTTGTTTGAAAATGCAACTGCTTTCTGTTTGTAGTTTAATTTTTTCTGTTTGAAAATTCGACAACTTTGTCTGAAATTCAAACGTTTTGTTAAAAAATCATCTTCTTTTGTCGATATTCAACGGTTTTGTTGAAGATTCGTCTTTTTGGATAAAAAGTTCATATTTTTTTGGTAAAAATGACATCTTTTTTGGGTGAAAATAAACTTTTACGTTAAAAATGCAACTCTTTGTTTGAAAATGCCATTGTTTCTGCTCAAATTCTAATCTTTTATGTTTGAAAATTTGACCATTTGGTTCGGAATTCATTTGGCTTGATTAAAAATTTTACTATTCTGATGACAATTTAATAATTTTCTTGAAAATTCAACTATTTTGTTAAAAACTCATCTTTTTTTATTAAAAATTCAACTGCTTAGTTCAACAGTTGTTTTTTCGATAGAAAATACATATTTTTTATCGAGAAATAACTTTTTTATTGAAAATTTCTCTTTTTGTGTTTAAAAGTCTAATTATATTTTGGGTTAATGATTCGTCATTTTTGTTAAAAAGTATTATTTTTAGTTAAAAAATTTAATAATATTCTTGAAAATTCAAAAATGTTGTTAAAAGGTCATCCTTTTTGGTTGAAAATTTAATTTTTTTTTTAAATTCGACTTTTTGGGTTGAAAATTGAACTTTTTTGGTATTAAATTTAACTCTTTGGTTGAAAACTGAACTATTTGTTTGTGAATTGAACTATTTGGTTGAAAATTAACTTTTTGGTTGAAAATTAATTTTTTTGGGTTGAAAATTCAATTGTTTTATTGAAAATTTGTTGTTAAGTTAAGAATTGAAAAAAATTGTTAAAAACTCATTTCTTGGGTTGTACATTCATAATTTTATTGGAAAATTCATCTATTTTGTAGAACATTCAACTATGTGGTTGACAATTGAACTATTTGTTTGACAATTGAAAAATGAACTTTTTTGTTGAAAATTAAACTTTTTATAAAAAATTCATCTTTTTAACTGGAGAATTAAACTGTATTTGGTTGAAAATGCAACTGTTTTTGGTTGAAGTTTGTCAAAAATTCAAATCTTTTTTAAAAATTATCTTGATTTGTCGACATTCAACGGTTTTGTTAGATATTCGTATTTTTTGATAGAAGATTCATATTTTTGGTAGAAATGTCATCTCTCCTGGTCGAAAGTAAACTTTTTTGTTGCATATTCAACTCTTCGGTTGAAAATGCAACAGTTTTTGGTCAAATTCTATTTTTTAAATCTTATTAAATTCAAATTTTATTAAATATATCACCTCTAATAATTTTATTTAAACAAATTAATTTCCTTGTTATCTTATTATTATTATTGACCAAAAATATATTTCTTAATGTTTCAATTCTTCGTGAACGTTGCTACTAGAATAGTTTAAATTACTCCTAAAACCACTTTGGTATTTCCTAAATGAAAATAGAATCCCAGCGAGTCTAATTTATAGCCAATTTCGGTGGTTAGAAATGAAACGCAACCCGTTATTCCGGAAACGTAACGCAATTAATATTCTCTACAAAATTAATCTCACTTTATAAACTTGACAATTAAGTGAAACTTTAGTTTGAAAACCAAATCAGAAAGCAACCAGGTAACCGAGAAATAATTAATTGAAACTAAAATTGATTTCCAACAAGCCAGACTAAAAGTAGGTCCCACGAATTCATAAATTGGATGAAGGATTATAAAAATTGGAGAAAAATTGGAAGATAGACTTAACAGCCACGAACTTTCGCGTTACAGGATTTAACCCGATTACGTCCTTTCTGGATTGGCGTATTGCTCGATAAATCGGGATAACGTGCCGCACCGTAAATTCGAGAACGATAATTCGAGTGGGTAGCTAGGAATCGACTTTTATCAGTTTCAACCCTGTCACGTAAGCGGATACCGTAAATTTGTAAAGGCAAATCCCTGCGTGGACAGGGATTTTACGATAATGTAGCCTGTATGTCGTTTAATTAGCCACGCGCGATATGTCTAAATCAAAACTGATTGGAATAAATCCATCCGATGACTGCAGAGTGAATAGTAAAAGAAGATATCAATCATTAATGCAAATATGTCATTTTGAAATGTATACAAATCCATGTCCACTGACCCTAGAATAATACCTTATCTTTGACCTTTGACCTCTGATATAACTCCTCACATTTGACGTTTGACCTCTCACCTAAGGCTTTTAACCACTGACCTCTGAGCTTTGACCTGTGGAATATACGTGTGGAAGCAATGGTCTTATGCACGGTGTCGAGCGCGGACGTTGGAGAGAGACTTGCGTCTGACCACAACAGAATTGCATCACTGAATCGCTTGACGTCCGTCCCACACTAGTCAGACTAGTTATTTTTTTTATTTTCATACAGCTATATAAGTCCGGACACTTGAGTCTGGGACACTCTGTAGAATATTCCAGAAGATTCCAAAAAATTCCACAATGTCCCTAAATTTGTAGATTAAAGCAGAAATGAAACGAAGCGCTGGTCTTATGCACGGTGTTGAGCGCGGACGTTGGAGAGAGACTTGCTTCTGACCACAACAGAATTGCATCACTGAATGGCTGGACGTCCGTCCCACACTAGTCAGTAGTGTATCTCATTTTTGTTATATATATGATAAAAATTTATTTTATAAGTTGAAGATTCAACTCTTTTGTTGAAAAATTATTTTTTTGCTTGAAAATTTATTTTCGTAACTATAACATTATATATTATATATATATTCATTTAATTCAACTAGTTGATAATTCGCCTATTGGTAGAACATTCATCATTTATGGTAAAAAAAATTCATCTTTCTTGGTTGAAAATTAACTTTTTTTGTTGAAAATTCAACTGTTTTGTAGATAATTCGCCTTTTTCTCTTCGAAATTTAACAACTCTATTGAAAATTCTTTTTTTTTTTCTTGGTACAACATTAATCTTCTCTATAAAAAATCCATCTTTTTGGTTGAAAAAATAAATTTTTTGTTGAAAATTTGTTGAAAATTACCTTTCTGTCCTTTTTTCACTTAGTGAGGTAATAATTAATTAAAGTTAACAGAAAAGTTGTTTCAACAATTTAATATTGTTTATAACTATCTTTTCTTAGATAAGTGCTAGAAAGTGGCGTTTTTTTCTAAAATCTTTCACTTTGCTTCACCTGCTTAATTCTATTCCTATGATTCCTATGATCCTTCACCTTTGACCCCTGCCCTCACCTCACCTCTGACCTCACCTCTGACGTATGAACTGTGTTATAACAATAATATTAAAAATACATCTTTGATAAATTGAATTTAAATTAAGACGGTAATTTTAATCTCTCAGTCTTTTTGTTTGACCTTTGACCCCTGAAATTAATACTCACATTAGATCACTGACCTCTCCCCAACAGTTTTTAACCACTGACCTCTGAGCTTTGACCTGTGGCTTTTGAAGTTCGACCTTTCAACTTCACCTCTGACCTATGATCCTTCACCTTTGACCCCTTTCCTATGACCTCGCACCTCTGACATCTGAATAAATCTTTATTAGTTAAAGTGAAATTAAAGTTAAATTAAGGCATTAAGTATAACCTCTCAGTCTTTTCCCTTGACCTCTGATCTTTGACCTTTTACTCCTGAAATTACTATTCATATTAACCACAGACCCATGAGCTTTTTATCTGAGGCTTTTGAAGTCCGAACTGTCACCTTTAACATAGGATTTATGAGTTATGATCCTTCACATTTGACCCCTGCCGTCTGACATCTGAAGTCTGAACTGAGATAAAATAATATTAATATTAAATCTTTAATAAGTTGAAGTTAAATTGAGGATAAATTTAAGTTAAATTAAATGAAGGCTGATCTATCAGTATTTTCTTTTGACCTATGACATTTGACACCTTGAATAACTACTCATATTTTATATTTGACCATCTCCGATCTATGATTCTTTACCTTTGACCCATGCCCTGCGACCCATAATTAAAAATTTTTTGATATGGACAGACTTCAGTTATTTGATTGAAAATTAAACTACTTTGTTAAAAATTCATTTCGACATTCATTATGGTTAAAGATTTAACTTTGGTTAAAAATTAAATTCCTTAACTGAAAATTGAACGATTCTTTTTTAGGCTGAAACTTGATTGTTCTTTTTTGTTGAAAACTCTACTATTACATTTTTCTTTGAGAATTTATTTTTTTTTGTTGGAAATTCAACTACTTGTTTGAATATTGAAGGAATTTGTTAAAAATTGTTAAAAATTTGTTAAAAACTGGTAGAATAATCAACTATTTGGTCGAAAGTTGAACTACTTTGATAAAAATTTATTTTATAAGTTAAACAATTTTTTTCTGAATAAAGATCTTCTACTTTCGCTCCGATGGAAATCGAACCACAGAACTACTGATTTCCGGTCAGGTGCTTTCCCATTAAGCTACTAGAGAGATTGAGGGGAGAAACTTTTTTGAGAAACACACGCATTATTTTGCTAGATGGTACAAATCAATTTTTTCAAGGAACCTGTATTATCATTAGAGAATAACAGAAAATATTTAACGTCTTTTCAGACTAGATGGAGCTATGAAAGAAAAATTATTTTAAATAATTTTTTTCTGAAAAAAGATCTTCTCCTCTCGCTCCGCTGGGAATCGAATCAGTAGTTCTGTGGTTCGATTCCCAGCGGAGCGAAAGGAGAAGATCTTTCTTTCAAAAAAAAAAAATTATTTTTAGTTGAAAATTCAACTACTTGATTGGAAGTTTTACGAATTTGTTAAAAATTCATTGGATTCGTGAAAAATCATTTTTTTGATGAAAACTCGTTATTTTGCTGTTGAAAATTTAAGTATTTGGTTTTTGGTTGAAAATTGATCGTTTTTCGTTGAAAATTCAACTCCATGGTTTAGGTTCATTTTGGTTGTTAATAATTCGCCTTTTTTGGTAGAAAATTCAACTATTGGTTGAAAGATGAACTAATTTGCTAAAAATTTATTTCATTGTTGGAAGATTCAATTATTTTAACTTGGTTGACTGATTATATTTGATTATATAACATTATATAATATATAATATTAAAATAAATAAAAAATTTTTTCATTATTGTTTTATTTTTTAATTTATAATATATATTTTTAAAATTTTAAATTATTTAAATGGGAATATTTAACTTTTTTAATTTCTTTTTTTTAATAACTAGTTACTCGAAAAAAAGTAACTTACCCAACACTCTTGCATTTATAATTTTTTTTATTAAATCTTCCAAATTCAAGAAGTTTCATCATATATTGCTATTGATAATGATTTATTTGATTTATATTGAAAAATTGATATTATCAAATTGATATGACCTCTTCAACAACTTTGGTGGGAAATTAATCTTTCTGGTAAAAAAATCGATCTTTTTGGTTGATAATTTAACTTTTTTCTTGAAAACTCATCCTTTTGGTTCAGAATTCAAGTATTTTATTAAAGACTCGTTTTTTTCATTTAATTCAACTAGTTGAAAATTCGTCTTTTGGTAGAACATTCATCATATGTGGTAAAAAAAAGTCATCTTTCTTGGTTGAAAATGAACTTTTTTTGTTGAAAATTCAACTGTTTTGTAGATAATTCGATTTTTTCTCTTCGAAATTTAACAACTCTATTGAAAATCTTTTTTTTTTGTATAACATTAATTTTCTCTATGAAAAATCCATCTTTTTGGTTAAAAAAAAAGTTTTTGTTGAAAATTTGATTTTTGGTGTTGTTAAAAATTCATTTTTTATCTGAAAATGTGACTATTCTATTTGTGGTTGGAAATTTATACTTTGTAAATTAAAAATTCAACTATTTGTTAGAAAATTAATTTATTTTGATGAAAATTCGTCTTTTGGGTTAGAAAATTAATTTTGTTTTTAATTGTGCCAAGTATCATAATTGTGAAGAACAACATTAATTTTTGTGAAAATAAAAATAAAAATTACGTTTAATTTATTTATGATTAATTATTATATTATGTATTATATAATATTGAATCCAAAATTTACCAAATTTAAAAATAAACATAAAATTTTTTCTAAAAATATACATTATAATGGAATTTAGGTCAATTAAATTATGAAATATCATTTCTGAGGCAGGACTGATTCACATTGCCTTACTGAAGATTCCGGCGAGTCAGTACGTGACGAAACATAAAAAAAACTTATTTTTATTTTTAATAATTTTCAAAAGAGTTAATTGCAGAACAAAAATAAAATGCCAATTAAAAAATCTTCTTTACAATTAATTTTATTTGTTGAAAATTCATCTTTTTGTTGGAGAATTCAACTATTTTGTCAAAAATTCTTTTTTGTTGTTGTATAATTCCACTGGTTGAAAATTCGCATTATGGTAGAAAAGTCTTTCAACTGTGTTCTAAAAAATTCGTTTTTTTTTGGCTTGAAAAATTTAACTATTTGGTTGAAAGTTCAACTATTTTGTTGAAAACTCATATTTTTGGTAAAAAATAAACTTTATGGTTTCAAAATTCATCTCTTTAGTAGAAAATCTCAAATTTTTGGAAATTTAAAGTGTTTCACATTGAATGCAATATGGTATTTACATTCATTTTGTTTAAAAGATTTCATTCTCCCATTATTCTCCTATTTTTGTTACAAATTTTCCAACAAAATTTTATGTGTGTTTGTAAATTTTGTAAATTCTGTAGTTAATATTATTAACTGCAAAATTTACAAACATATCATTTTTTTGGAAAATATACATTATAATGGAATTTCGGTCAGTTAAATTGTAAAATGTGTAAATTGTGAATTTTGAAAATTTTGCAGTTAATAATCAGTCCCGGATGAAACAAAAAATATCTTAATTTTGTTAATCAAATTATTATTATACATTGTTATTATATTATAGATTAATTCACTCACAATAAAAATAATTTGCAGAATCATCTGCATTAAAAATTTAACTTCGACAAACTGGTAGAGGCCTCCACAAATCTATCATAAAAAAAATCTGCCCGCATGACGCTTCTCAATAATTTCATTTTGAGTAATTAGAAAGATTTAAAAAAAAATCTATTCAGAAGTACACGCTGCAGATGACTATGAACATTAAATATTACCATTGTTAATTAAAAAAATTTATGAAAAGAACTGAAGGTCAACTTGAGAAAAAAATTCATATAAAAATTATTTATTTATTAATAGTTATTTAGAGTGTTATGTTTTTGCTTTCTCTTTAGGTGAATGTTGCAATAGGGTGGTCCAAAAATTTTTTTTTCGAATTTTTATGGGTACACCCCCCAAATTTGTTCGAATCCACTCAAAAATAAATCCATTTTTTTTGTTTTGAAAAAAATGATATTTAGGGGTGGCGCAAGCCCCATTAAGTTTAACATGTATTTCCCATAAGAAAAAAAGACGTTTTTGTAAATCTTATTCAGAATCCTCAATATTATCTCAATCGAGTTGAAACTCAAAATTTCTCTTCACAATTAGCCATAGAATACGAATAAAATATCACTTTTCAAATATCACTCCCATAAGTCTGTTTTATAGGGTCCCAAAGGAACCCCATAAGTGAAAAAATGGGTTTTGCGAGTTTTTGGCGCTAATTATGATTTTTTTGCGGTTTTTTTTAATGCGAATTGTTTCTAATACATAAAATATGACTTTATACTGAAAATTAGATATTTTAATGCATTTTTAAACAATTTATTATTGTTTTTAGCAATTTTCTCATAGAATGTAGTTAGAAAGACGCGGTTTTTTCACAAATTTTCCATTTGTTGTCCAATTTTCATTTAGAGGGAAGTGATAGTTCATCAATGTTAACAATAGTGATTGTTTAAACAATTTATTATAATTATTATTAATATTATATTTGAATAATGCTAGAAAGATGCGTATTTTTTTTAATTTCTGGCTTTTTGTCCAATTTTCATCTGTAGTGAAGTAATTATAAATTCAAGTTAACAAATAATTGTTTAAACAATATATTATAATTATTAATAATATTATATTTGAATAATGCTGAAAAGATGCGGTTTTTTTAAAAATTTCTGGTTTGTTGTCCACTTTTCATTCGGAGGGAAATAATAATGAATTCAAGTCAACAAAATAATTGTTTAAACAATTTATTATACTTATTAATAATATTATAATTGAATAATGCTAGAAAGATGCGATTTTTTCTCAAATTTCTGGCTTTTTGTTTAATTTTCATTTGGAGTGAAGTAATAATGAATTCAAGCTAACAAAATAATTGTTTAAACAATTTATTATCATTGTTGATAATATTCTCTTTGCTTGATCGGTAGAATGTTGCGGTTTTTTCTGAAATTTTCAACTGTTTGTTTATTTTTTATTAGGCGTGACTTGATAATTAATTATATTTAGTAAAAATAATTGTTTAAACAAATTATTATTGTTTATGACTATCTTCATCTATATCGATTGCGCCTGATAGTTGCGGTTTTTGGGAATTTTTACCTTTCTGTCCTTTTTTCACTTAGTGAGGTAATAATTAATTAAAGTTAACAGAAAAGTTATTTGAACAATTTAATATTGTTTATAACTATCTTTTCTTAGATAAGTGCTAGAAAGTGGCGGTTTTTTCTAAAATCTTCCACTTTGCTTCGCCTGCTTAATTACTAACAATTAATATATAAACATTAGAGATTTGCAATTCCAAGTTTTTCTTTTATGCTTTGCAATAAACTTCTTGTTGTAATCAAAAAAAAAACTTTTACAAGTCATTTAAAGACCTAGTCCTTCCACCTATTCCTAAGTATTCTATTCTTTGTTTTTGCCTCTTGTGTAAAATAGTTTTTTTTTCTTTAAATTAATTTTTTTAAGCATTTGGAAAAGAGCAAAAATAATTCACTTAAAATAACAATACCTTTCGAAAAATCATTCTTGTTGTGGCTGACTTATTACTTGTTCATAAATAAAAAGGCGATGCAAAGTGAAAGATTTTAGAAAAAACCGCCACTTTCTAGCACTTATCTAAGAAAAGATAGTTATAAACAATATTAAATTGTTCAAACAACTTTTCTGTTAACTTTAATTGATTATTACCTCACTAAGTGAAAAAAGTACAGAAAGGTAAAAATGGCCAAAAACCGCAACTATCAGGCGCAATCGATATAGATGTAGGTAGTCATAAACCATAATAATTTGTTTAAACAATTATTTTTGCTAAATCTAATTAATTATCAAGTCACGCCTAATAAAAAATAAACAAACAGTTGAAAATTTCAGAAAAAACCGCAATATTCTACCGATTAAGCAAAGAGAATATTATCAACAATGATAATAAATTGTTTAAACAATTATTTTGTTAACTTGAATTCATTATTACTTCACTCCAAATGAAAATTAAACAAAAAGCCAGAAATTTAAAAAAAAAACCGCATCTTTCTAGCATTATTCAATTATAATATTATTAATAAGTATAATAAATTGTTTAAACAATTATTTTATTAACTTGAATTCATTATTACTTCACTCCGAATGAAAAGTGGACAAAAAACCAGAAATTAAAAAAAAAACGCATCTTTTCAGCATTATTCAAATATAATATTATTAATAATTATATAAATTGTTTAAACAATTATTTTGTTAACTTCAATTTATTATTACTTCACTACAGATGAAAATTGGACAAAAAGCCAGAAATTTAAACAAAATCCGTATCTTTCTAGCATTATTCAAATATAATATTATTAATGATTATAATAAATTGTTTAAACAATCACTATTGTTAACATTGATGAACTATTACTTCCCTCTAATTGAAAATTGGACAACAAATGGAAAATTTGTGAAAAACCGCGTCTTTCTAACTACATTCTATGAGAAAATTGCTAAAAACAATAATAAATTGTTTAAACAATTCATTAAAATATCTAATTTTCAGTATAAAGTCATATTTTATGTATTAGAAACAATTCGCATTAAAAAAACCGCAAAAAAATCATAATTAGCGCCAAAAACTCGCAAAACCCATTTTTTCACTTATGGGGTTTCTATAAAACAGACTTATGGGGGTGATATTTGAAAAGTGATATTTTATTCGTATTCTATGGCTAATTGTGAAGAGAAATTTTGAGTTTCAACTCGATTGAGATAATATTGAGGATTCTGAATAAGATTTACAAAAACGTCTTTTTTTTATGGGAAATACATGTTAAACTTCATGGGGCTTGCGCCACCCCTGAATATCATTTTTTTCAAAACAAAAAAAAGGATTTATTTTTGTGTGGATTCGAACAAATTTGGGGGTGTCCCGATAAAAATTAAAAAAAAATTTTTTCCAATGCATTTTTGGAACACCCTAATTGTTTGAATTCCTATTTAATCCTGATGTTGTAGGGCTCATTTTTTCCTTGAATGTATGTATACCATTAAGCCATTTCCCTTTCAGGGTAGGCGTGACACTACCCGATTCGGGTAGTGTTTCTAGGTTGATAGCTTGTAGTAAAATAACTACAAGTGTGGGCTCACCACACCCACGATGTGCCAACAGCACTCGGTTTTCTCGAATGGTCACCCATCCAAGTACTAACCGCGCCCAACGCTGCTTAACTTCAGTGAACTGACGAGAACTGGTTTTTTCAGCGTGGTATGGCTGTTGGATAATTCTTTAAAAATCTTTCTGGTGAGTTTTTATTTTTTTAAATTTACTTCAGAAAAATATTGTTTATAAGTTTAACAACTGCATGATTTCTAAATACCTAGGAGATTTGTACAAAATTCTGATTAAATAAGAATTCCAACTTTTACCGAAAGAAAAAGCAAAAACGTGAAATTCTCATTAAATATTGTTAAATAAACAATTTTAACATGAAATAATTTTTTTAAATTTCACCTTTAAATTTCATTGTTAAGTGAAAATGAAGTGAAATTCTAATTGAATAACCTGAAAAAGTCGATTATAATTCATGAAATATTTCATTCAGACTCTGAAATAAAATCAACAATGTTTCAATTGTAATTATTTAGCATCTTTTGAATTTTACTAATAAAAATTGCCCATTATTTTAAATGAATAATTTTTTATAAGAGCTATTTGCAATACCTGTAATTCAATTTAGCCCTCATATCAAAGAAATTTTAATTAACGTTTGTATGAAAATGTGTATTAATTATATCTTTAAAATTGAAACAATATACTTCAAAAGTGTGTTTGCTGATCCAATGTTATCTCTGCCAGGCTTTATTTATCGAAAAATAAACTCTAATTTCTACACACACACATTTTTTTATTCACAATGATAATTTTTATTCGTAGAATAATATACACCGGATTTCATCTATCATAAAAAGTAAAAATAAATTAAATTCAGTTGCAAAAATTAACGGCCTAGAGATATCGATACATTTTTTTAAATAAAATAACATTTTCGACTTTTTCATACAAATAATTACTAATGGACAATTTGAATATTTTTCCATGACTTTTTAAACAATTTTTAATTGTTTAAACAAATTAACTTATTCAAACAATTATTTATTCCCAAAAAATGTAAAAAATAATTGTATGCTGTAATTATTTAAACAATTACTTATTGTTTATTCTCAAAATTTCTGAAAATCGACCCAGAGATGTCCACTTTTTTCTCAAATTGGTATCCTATGCTACTTTTTGATGAATAATTATATAATTTTGATACATTTCTTTAAATTTTTAATAAATTTCTATTTGTGTAAACAATTTTGATTTGCTTAAGCAGTTTTTTTTCGATAACTTTAAACAAATTAAATAAAATGCATATAATTAATTTTCTGACTGTATAGTGTATAGAAATAATATATAAACAATTTTTTAATTGTTTAAACAAATATAATTTGTTTAAACAATTATATTTCCAAAAATATTTTTTAAATCGTATTTTCTGAATTAAACATAATATTGAATGAGTGCGAGGAGTAATAAATTCTGCTAAAAACTTTATGTTATTGTTTATAGAATTAAATTTTTTTTTTTCAAATTTCCTTCAAATTCAGTATGGATGGTTTACATCTTCTTTAGCGCATTATTAAATAAATCATGAAAGTCATAATAAAATTTAAATTATAAAAGTGTATTTATTATTGCTTTCTTAATATGTTTACAATCTTTATCATAATTATATTATAAAAAAGCACATTCACTAATGCAAATTATGATTCAAGATTCAACAGATTGCTTTTTCACATTTCATACTCCTTATAAATATTAAAACGTGTCGCTGATTTTCGTTTTAGCTTCATACGATTAAGACTGTTTTCAAGTTATTTCTGTAATTCACACATGCAGCGTTGAACTTGTTTCAAATTTGCTGCTCTAATAAATAAATAATAATGGAGGTGATTATGACGTTTTTAACAGAATTTACTTCTCCTCGGAATCATTCAATGTATGTATACCATTAAACCATTTCCCTTTCAGGGTAGGCGTGACACTACTCGATTCGGGTAGTGTTTCTAGGTTTTTCTTGTAGTTATAAATAACTACAAGTGTGGGCTCACCACACCCACGATGTGCCAACAGCACTCATGTCAGTATTCTTGAATGTTCACCCATCCAAGTACTAACCGCGTCCAACGCTGCTTAACTTCAGTGATCTGACGAGAACTGGGTTTTTCAGCGTGGTATGGCCGTATATTATATTATATTACATATATATATATATTATATATAATATATTATATATATTATATATATAATATTATGTTTAATTCAGAAAATACGATTTGAAAAATATTTTTGGAAAAATAATTTTTTAAACAAATTATATTTGTTTAAACAATTAAAAAATGGTTGATATATTCTTTCTATACACTATGCAGTCGGGAAAATAATTATATGTATTTTATTTTATTTTTTTCAAGTTATCGAAAAAAAACTGCTTAAGCAAATCAAAATTGTTTAAACAAATAGAAATTTATTAAAAATTAAAAGATATGTATCAAAATTATATAATTATTCAACAAAAAGTAGCATAGGATACCAATTTGAGAAAAAAGTGGACATCTCTGGGTTAATTTTTAGAAATTTTGAGAATAAAAAATAAGTAATTGTTTAAATAATTACATAATGTAAAAAAAATTACTACTCCAAACAGTGACAAACATTTCAATCAGAAAATACGATTTTTTTACATTTTTTGGGATTAAATAATTGTTTAAATAAGTTACATTTGTTTAAAAAATTAAAAATTGTTTAAAAAGTCATGGAAAATATTCAAATTGTCCATTAGTAATTATTCGTATGAAAAAGACGACTGAAATTGCTAAAAAGTAACAATAATAGTAGTTTTTGGGCTATTAGTATGCTTTTATTTCATAGGTACTCCTCTTCAATCCCTAAAAATTTTGGCACGTTTCGATCAAACCCTGAAGTATGAGTTCAATTTTTCGAAAATCCAAAATTTCCCCATGTTAATTAAATGGGATTTTGAAGTGCCCGGTGGCACGTGTTAATATTCGAATTTCGAAAAAAAAAATTAGGGATTTTTTTTCTCCGGAAATGGAAACTTGGGGGGGGGGGGACTTGCCCTGTAGCTCGAAAAGTGTTTTTTGGACCACCCTAATACTTGACTGTTTTCAAAAAAACGGGTAATACACGTAAATTATTTTAAAGTGACGGATAAGTTTACTGTAAATCAGTCATTTCGAGTTATCGTTTCAGCCGACAATATTGATTGTTTCAGCAGCTAGAGCGATTATTTTTTCAGTTGAAATTACTGAATAATCAGTCAAACACAAAATTTTTCATGATTAAAAATTAGAGTTTACATCACTAATTATGATGAAAAAGGAATAAAAAAAGTACAACATACATTTTTTAATGCCCGTTTTATATTACATAATAAACAAAGTTATTTGCAGAGCAAATATTAGCATAAATACAATAGTGTTAGTAAAAAGTGCCTGTCCCTGAAGAAATGTTGTTATTTTCATTCAAATTCTATATTAGTTTTCAATAGGTTTGTCTTATTTTATTAGAAGTATTATTGTTGATAGCCAGATCCATGAGACCCAGGGGAACCCTGATAATGTGGATAATGAGCAAATTGTCCAGAAAATTAAGCATTCGGCGGTGGTCGGGGAGTATCCTGATGTCCTTGCGGAGTACTCTGCTGATCCACTGGATGATTCTGAAGGTTAGCTTGATACCCTCCTGCTGGTTGAATTTGAGGTAACAGGCCTTGTTGTTCTTTATACAAACGGTACTTTTCTTGCGGACTTAAATTGGATTCTTCGGGCACTTGAATTGGGACTGCTGGTTTTTGTTCAGATGTTCCATATTCATTTAGTTTATGTTCATGTGGATCATGTACATCTAATAAACGTCCAGGTTGGTAATCATAAGGTCTTGTCATGCCGTAAGGTGGCAGAGTCCGTGAAACGGGGGGTATTGGATCCAACGGAGGGGCAAATTGAGAACGGCGCCCTGGTTTATTTCTATGATTGACTACTTCAGGATGGGCTATTTGAATAGAGAGTTCACGATCCACTTCATATGTTCCAAGTTGATGTAATAGTGGGTTACGTCTTTTAACAGACACAGGATTTTTCTGCGTCACTCCTTGAGACTTATCATCACCTCCTATGTGAACTCCAGTGCGCACATTATCTACGAATTTTCCAGTGAGCTCATCAAAAGGTCGAATTATGCCATCTTCGTCCATTCGCTTTGTCAGTCGCGCTGGTTTCTTGGCCCTTCTACCTAATGATCTAGGTGTCTCATCAGAAACATGTAACCTCTTTCCCTTGTCCCCTCTTTCGCTCATACCTGATGATATTTCTGTCAAAAGACAAACGAAATTCATAAATTTAAAATTTTTAAGATTTATATAAATATAGTAAATGCGTAATGAATAAAATCGCTTAAGTGAATCACTTGTGTTCAGTAATTTCTGGAAATATCGCAAATCAAATTTTACATAAAATATATAAATAGGATCACTTATTGAAACGAAATAGACGTTGCCACGTACTGAAATAATAATAAAAATTATTATTATTATGCTCACCAATGTAATTGAAGAAGAGCATCAACATGACCGCAGAAGCCCCAAAAAGGGTGCTGGTTTTCATTTTCGCAGAGAGCAACTAACGAATTCTTAGATTTGCGCTTATATACAATACATATATGTATTAGTCATATTCATGAGTGCGACAAAGACTCTTTAATATGAATTCGAACTTACGGTTAACGGAGGGTTTATAATATAGATAAAGATATGTACACTAATGACTTTGTGTTTTCCCTCCTTGATATGTTTTGAGATGTGGTTACAAGGTCTAACAGGCTTAAGATAGTTGTCATGCCAACAATCAGATCGCTGGAAAAGATAGTTTTCTATGATATAAGAAATGATTTCATAAAATCGGTCGTGTTTAATGAAGGAAAAAATATTTGTTATAAAAAAAGTTCAAAACTTACAAAAAATCATTATTTTAATAATAGTTTTTTAAATTGAATTACTGTTTCCAATTTTTAACATTAGTAAATAATCTTCGAATATAATCATTTGAAAAAAATGTTTTCTTTAAAAGAAATTGTTTTTCCGGTTTCAGCCTTAGAAAATTTTACTTTGAAAAATGAAGACACCCGTGCAGAAATTTCAGAGTGGCCCTCGTCGGGGCCAGATCTGGCCCCAATCGGGTATCCCAGTTAGGGCCAGACTCGAAATGAAACGCCTAATCCGATCAGGGCCTGACTGGGGTATCCATAAGGAAGGCCCGATCTGGCCCTGAACAGGCCCATTCTAATTTTTATTTATAAAAATATTATTAAAATATAATTTATTTAATAAAGAAGTAAACAATTAATTAAGAATAATGAAAATTATATAAATATTTTGAAAAATATTCTGAAACTTGTCGTTAGATTCATGTATTTTGTTGAAAATTCATCTTTTTTGATAGAACATAAAATCCTCTTGGTCGAAAATTTATCCTTTTTGGTTAAAAATGTAAGAATTTTGTTGAAAATTGGTACTTATGCTCAAGTTAATTTTTTATCAGAGTTTTTATCTGAAAATTTAACTATTCCATTTTCAGTTTATGAGATAAAAATTCGACTATTTGGTAGGAAATTTAAGAATTTGGCTGAAAAGTCGTCTTTTTGGGTAGAAAATTATTCTTGTTTGTTGAAAATTTAACTTATTGGTTGTAAATTCAACGATTTGGTAGAAAATTCATACTTTTTGTTAAAAAGTCGTCTTTCTGGGTAGAAAATTATTCTTGTTTGTTGAAAGTTCAACTTTTTGGTTGATAATTCAACTATCTTGTTAAAAATTCATATATTTTGTTGAAAAGTCATATCCTTGTGGGTATAAAATTATTCTTGTTTGTTGAAAGTTCAACTTTTTGTTTGATGATACAACTATCTTGTTGAAAATTTATCTTTTTTATTGAAAATGATCTTTTCTGTTAAAGATTTATTGATTTAATTGTTTTAAAGTCACTGTTTTCTATAATATTAGACTATTCAGCTTAAAAACTTTACTCTTTTGTTGAAAAATCAGCTTTCATTGTAGAAAAGTTAGCTTTTTTAGATGTAAATAAACTTTTTTGATCAAGAACCAACTGCTTTCTAAAAATTTGTTCTTCTTCTTGAAAATTCTAATATTTGATTGAACTTTAATCTTTTTTGTTTGAAAATTCGATAATTTGATTGAAAAGTTTTTTGGCACGTGGAGCAAAGTATAAAAAAGTGAGGCTATAATGCCAAAAAGTTGTCGACGCTTTCTCAAAGTTCACTGTCGGAAATCTTAGAGAGCTGGATAATTCTAGTTTGATATGAATACCTCACCCCGGTCTAAAAACTTTGCGTAAATGATTAACAAGGTGAATTGAGAATTATTTGAAGCGATTTATCCACATGACTTTACCGGTTTATCTGTTTACTGTTCGTCACTGTTACAAAGTTGTCTTCCTTTCGTCCGTTCGTTGCCAAATAATCGAGCGGAAGACTAATCGAATACATTCGAGATTAGCGCGGCAAATTCAAATCCAAATAAGTATATTTATTAACTAATTTAATGCGTCCGTAAACATACATTTTTAGACATTTTGTTCAACTGAATTTAAGCATTTTTTAGTTTTTTCTCGTTTCTTATATTCTTTGCATATGAGAAGTTAATTTAAACAACTTAACTTTAGGTTAGTCACTGAAATGAAAATTAGTTGAATATTCACTAATTAAAACAGGGAATTGTTCTGGAAATTATTTATAACAATAAGAATTTTTAATTCAAAAGGTCGATTTTCATCAAAATTTCGATCAACAGTGAATTTATTAAAGCAAAATAAAGATTGTATTCCTTACATTTCTTAACAATTGAATTCTTCGTAATTAAAAAAATAACTTAAAATCTATTTAGAACTGAAGGGTGGCAGTACAGAACTAGGTAACCAAAGTTTTTCCGGAAATTGGTTTATTCCATAAAAAATCTCTCTCTAAAAATTTGTGTGTCACGAAAATCTCGAAAGCATTGCTGTTGCTCTTCCTCAATAACGATTGGGTAATTTTAAAACTCGAAGGAAGAAATGTTGCCAAATTCACACACGTAATTAAGAAATGAGTTTCCGTTGAAAGATAGTGACAAAGAATGTCACATTAGTGTGCATAATAGAACTGACAAAAATCTAATGTTAATTAATGTATCATTTTAAGATTACATTTTTAAAAATTTTTAATTAAAAAAAAAAATAGTTAAATTTTCAAAAAAACTGATAAATGTTTGTTTGAAAAAATGAATATTCAACAAAAAGCGTAATAGTTGATATTTCCACCAAAAAAATATTTTCATTTTCAATAAAAGACTGTTAAATTAATCCAAATAATACGAATTTTCAACAAAAGATTTGAAAAAATCTCATCCAAAATGTTGAGGTTTCAAGTCATAAAGACGAATTTTAAAAAAAAAGAGGTGCATTTACAACAAAAAAATATGCATTTTCTACAAAAATAATTGAATTTTCGACTACAAGAGGCGATTTTTTAAGAAAATAAGTGAATTTTCAACTGAAAAAGATCAATTTTCTAGAAAAAGCTTTTCTACATCAAGCTCAACTCTATTATATCAAATAAATATTATATTTATTTCTGTACCTCGGTCTGGAACTGCTAATTCAGATATTGCAAAATAATGCATACATTTTATTTTTCATGATTACTTTAATATTTGTTCCGTATTTTTCACTAATTTTTATTCTCAGCTACCCTGAAAAATGTATTATTTCAATAAATTTATATTATTACAATTCATAATATGCATTGATATTTAAACAGATGTGTTTTCATTGTCTTGTTTTCATAATTAAAAAAACGTACGCATCCTACTGAAAAAAATAATTTTCTTAATTAACATTTTATTGCGCTTTGTGTCGTTTTTCCAAAAGCTTTATTTGTTTATTTTCAAGATTATTTTTTGCGATTTAAACAAAAAATACGCATCCTATCAAAAAATAATTCATAAAAATTTTTTTGATTGTTTTAGGGTGAACAGCTTTTGTTCATTAATTTTTTCCATTCCTTGTGTTGTTTTTCCAAAAATGAATTTAGTTTTATTCTTAATTTTATTTTTTAGATTGACACAAAAACTGCGCGTTATATAAAAAAATAATCAATAATACATTTGTAGTTCTTTTTTGTATTAACAGTTTTTGTCCTTACATTTTTTTCACGGCTTGTGTCGTTTGTCCACAAATTTAATTTTTTATTTTCAATGTTTTTCAATGTATTACGATTAAAACAAAAACTACGCGTCCCATGAAAAAATGGTCAATAACAAATTTGTAGCTCTTTTTCGGCTGAACAAAGTCTATTCATTTTTTTTTCGTAGCTTGTATCGTTTGTCCAAAAATTGAATTTTTTATTATTTTTATTTTTTACGATTTAAACAAAAACTATGAGTTCTATTAAAAAATGATAATTAATAAATTTGTATCTCTTTTTTGGATCAACAACTTTTGTCTGTCAATTTTTTTTCGTACCTTTTGTCGTTTTTCCACAAATTTTTCATTGTTATTTTTAATGTTATTTTTTACGGTTTAAAAAAAATTACGCGTCCCATCAAAAAATTATTGATAACAAATTCGTAGCTCTTTTTTGGTCGAGCAACTTTTGTCTATTAATTTTTTATAGTTTGTGTCGTTTGTCCAAAAGTACAATTTTTATTTTTTTATTTTTGACGATTAAAACGAAAAAAACGCGTTCCATCAAGAAATGATTAGAAACAAATTCATACATCTTTTTCGGGTGTACAACTTTTTTTGATTAATTTTCTTTTGTACTCCACTTCTTTTTTCCAAAAATTTAATTTTTTTATTTCATATATTAATTTTTACGAATAAAACAAAAAATACGCGTCCTACGGAAAATAATTAACAAAAAATTTGTAGATCTTTTTTGGATGCATAATTTTTTTACAATCATCTTTTATCATATCTTGCATAGTTTGAGCGATTTTAAGGTTTTTGCGGAAGGGATGGTTTGTTTTCGACCAAGTCGAACTAACCCAATAAAAAGATTTTTAAATACCGAAAAAAATTAACATTTTGAGTTTTCTTTGATAATGATGATAACAGGAAACAGATTAAAAAATTTGTTTAAAATCTAAAATTTGAATCATCTTGAAATCGGTCAGAGATTTGTAAAAACTAATAATTACAAAGAACTCAAAATAACCAAATAAAAAGTTTAAAAAAATTCAAGACAATGATACAAATGAATTTTTCACAAAAAGTTGAATTTTCAAACCAAAAATATGAATTTTCCATCAAAATAATTGAATTTTCGACCCAAAAAAAGGCGAGAAGTGAATTTTCAACTTTAAAAAATGAATTTTCTAACAAAAATTGAATAGCCACATTTTCAGTAAAAAAATTAAATTTCAAAAAAAAAAACTAATTTTCAACAAAATAGTTAAATTGTTAAGTAAAGAAACTCATTTTTAACTAAAATAATGAATCTTTAACCAAAAAAATGAATCTTCAACCCAAAAGGTGAATTTTCTACCAAAAAAGATACATTTTCAACAGAATAAATGAATTTTCAGCCAAGAAGATTAAATATCTATCAAAAAATATAAATTTTCGACGAAAAGTTTAATAGTTCTTCTTGGTGACTAATTCACCATTTTGGTTGAATATTCATTTATTTTGTTAAAAACTGTAGACATTTTCAACTCAATAGCTGAATTTTCAAGTAAAGAAATTGAAAAAATTCATTTCCATCGAAAAAAATTCAGTTTCATAAAAAAAATGAATTTTCAACAAAATAGTTAAATTTTTAAGCAATAAAATTATTTTTTAACTGAAATAATGAATCATCAATAAAAAAATGAATTTTTAACCCAATAGTTGTATTTTCAATTGAAAGAAAGGATTTTGTACCAGAAAAAAAAAAAATTTTTCAACAAAATAGATGAATTGTCAACAAAATAGTAGTTAAATTTTCTACCAAAAAAATGAATTTTTGACAAAAAAGAGAATAGTTAAATTTTCAGTAAAAAATCTAATTTTCAGACAAAAAATTAATCGTCAACCAAAAAGATTAATTTTCTACCAAAATACATCAATTTTGAACAAAATAAACGAATTTTCCACAAAAAAAGTGATTTAGTCACGAAGAAGATTAAGATATTCTACCATAAAAGACAAAATTTAAAAAAAATGCAGAAATTTTCAACAAAATAGCTGAATTTTCAATATAAATGTTAAATAAAACATGGAATAGTTACATTTTCAATTTAAAAAATTAACTTACAACAAAAATTTCAAAAAAATAGTTGAATTTTGAACCAAGAAGTTATCAAATCAAGATATATTGGGAGAAAAATCCTGGAACCAATGAAAAATTGACAGAATGATTTTAGCAAGAACTTATTTAAATACCTTGTAAATTCCACATTTTTCTATTTTTCTAAGATGTATTCATATTGAAAAATGATAATTTTTAATAGAACTAGCTAAATTTCAAATTCAAAAATTAGCTGTGGTAAGTTTTGGTTTTCAAAATTATTATTTAAATGTAAATAGTGCAATGAAAATATGGAACAATGATTATTTTTCATTTATTGTAAAAATGCCATTTTGACTGTTATTTAACAATAATCTGGAATTTTTCTCAGTTTAATCATGAACATAAATAATGGGACATTTTTATTAATCTTGAAGGTTAAAAATAAAATTTTGATATAAAAATAAACAAAATGTTGGAAAATGAACCGAGTTTTTTTCTATAGAAAGGGTAGTTATTGCGCGCGTAGCGCGCAGTGTTCTGGTGATAATAAAAAATATTAAAAAATAATCAATAATTTGTTGATTAGAAGTAACGATCTAGAAACGAGAAAACGTGTTCGGAACAGGGGAATGAATATCTGTGTATAAATTTGTATTTGAAGTAGCTTATAGATAAATTCATGGTTCCCCTGACAGAGGAAGATAACACCTCGAGAGTAAGCTACTCACATAGTTGTATGTATGATTTGGACTGATACTGCATTCTACGATTTATTTGCAGACTTTCGATCGGGTATGCGATATCACAAAGTATGAACCATGTTCTCCTTTTTGTTCATAAAATAGAAATAACAAAACTGAGACTTTATTTTACCAGCAGATTCAATTTTATATTTATAAATAATTATAGTTGATGCTAGTTGTTTTTCTCGACATGGTATTAAATAAATAATTTTTAAATATCGATTTTTTGTTTTTAAGTTGTGAAAAAAATTTTCTCTGGCTTCGCTGGGATTCGAACCCACGTCTCTTACAAGCGAATTCCATCGTAATTCTTTATGCATGTAAAATACATTTTGGAGATATTTTAATATTTATTTTTTGACGTTACGGGGTTGACCACATATTGTAAAGTAACTATAATGATTAATTATTAATTAATACTCTAATATATCATTTATAATATGATATATCTTCTTGAGGAAAAATTCCTAAAAAACGGATGAAGGTTTAATCCATTCAACAGAGATCTTAATTTTTGTTTATCGTATATAAACGTGACACATATAATAATAATATGTATTTTTATTTGCAACAATAGCAATATCACGTCTCTGTTATTATTGTATTTTCAGATAATTATAAAAAATTGTGTCGATTTTTTCGCTCTGTTGATATTGATTTTAAAAAAAGTGAATATAAAGCTAGTATAATATTAATAAATGGAAAGATTAGAAAAATTTGTGTAATTAAAAAATAGATATTAAAATAGCCACATCGGTTTTTACAGAATTTTATTTTAATTAAAATTTATATTTTAATTTTAATCATAATTTTAATCGACTTTCAGTAATCTGTACCTTTTATTTAAATATATGATTTTATCCCAGCAGGATTCTGAGTTTTTACGATGTCTTCCATTTTCCACACTGTTCAATTTTTAAGATTAAAATTAAATAGTTAATAAAAATTCGCTAAATTGTTTGTTTTTTAATGTTTATACTTTAAAATCATGAAATTTTGAACATATTTTTGAAATAGGTCTATCTTGAAAATTTGAAATTGAAGATACTTCAATTTTAAATGTGTATAATTTAAAATGATGTACTTTTTAATTTTTTTTTAATAGTTCCATTTTTAATAGTGTCAGTTAAAAACTCCTAAATTGTAAAAATGTATAAATAAATTTCTTTAATTTTGACATTTTAAACATGTATTTCTTTTTGCTTCCTCATGGAGGAAGCTTTGTGATGGTAACATTTTCAAAAATTTTTAATTCATTTAATTAAATCTTCCTCAATTTAAAAATGTTTAATACAATCTTCTAAGCTAGTTTCTTCTTCTTCCAAATTTTGATGATTTTGAAAATAAAAAGTCAAGTTTCCAACTCTAAATCTTCCAAATTGAAGAAATTTCAAAATGTAAAGCATTAAACTTACAGAATTTTGAATTTTAGAACTTAAATCTTGCCTATTTTTTAATTGTAAATTGCCAAGATAAAAAATCTTCAATTTAAAATTAAAAAAATTTTAAGTTCTAGGATATTGTGAATATTCAAAATTGAAAATTCTTCAAATGTAATGATTTCCTATTTAAAATTGTTCAATCTTAAAGATATTTTGAAGATCAAAAGTCAAGAGTTTTTAATTCCAATTCTTCCTAATTGAAGAAATTTTGAATGTAACGCATCAAAATTACAGAATTTTGAGTTCTGAACTTTAAAACTTCCATCATTTTTATTTTTAAATTGTCAAAATTAAAAACTCTTTAGTTTTAAAGATCTGAAATTTCAAATTCTACAATTTTGTTAAGTTACAATTGAAAACTCTTCAATTTTAAGGAGCTATAAATAAAAAATCTTAAATTTGAATAATTTGAAAGGACAAAGGTGAAACTTTCAATTCTAAATCTTCCAAATTGAAGTCATTTCGAAAGAAAATTATCAAAATAACAGAGATTTTAATTTCGAATTTCAAACATGAATACATTTTTTTATTTCAAAAGATTTACAGTTCAAAGTTCCGCAATTTTGAAGATTTACAATTGAAATTTCTTGAACTTTAAAAATATTGAATTGCAAATTATTCAATTTTCAAGATTTGTATTTGGAACATTTTTTTAGAATAATTTAAGTTTGAAGATTTATAATTGAAAAATCTTCCTTTTGAACGATATTCAATTTAAAATTCTACAATTTTGAAGCGTTACAATTGAAAACTGTTCAATTTTAAATATGTATAAATAAAAATTCATAAATTTGGAAAACCTTAAAGATCAGCAGTCAAGTTTTCAATTCTAAATCTTCCAAATTGGAAAAATTTCGAAAGTAAATTATCAATATAACAGAATTTTTAATTGCAAAATTCTAAAAAAAAATTCCCCAATTTCAAAAGGTCTATAATTTAAAGCTCCCCAATTTTGAAGAGTTACAATTAAAGTTTCCTAAATTTTTAAAATATATAATTATCATAAATTCAATTTTTAAGAGTTATATTTGGTACATATTTCGGAATAGTTTCATTTTGAAGATCTACAATTAAAAATTCTTCCTTTTGTACGATTTTAAATTTAAACATCTTCAATTTTAAAGATTTCCAATTGAAAACTTTTTAATTTTAAAGGTGTATGAATCAAATTTCTTAAATTTTGAAGCTTTTGAAAATCAAAAGTCAAGTTTTCAATTCTAGATCTTCCAAATTGAAGTAATATCAAATGTAAAGCACAAAAAATTTTAATCGTAAAACTTAAAACTTGCACAATTTTTAATCGTAAATTGTCCAAATTAAAAACTCTTCAATTTTAAAGTTTTTAAACTTAAAGTTCTCGAATTTTTATAGATTTACAATTAAAAAATCTTTAATTTTAAAGAGTTGCAATGTGAAGTTCTACAATTAAAAAAAAAATAAATAAAAAATAAATAAATTACAAAATATAAATATAAATTCATAAATTCGGATGATTTTGAAGATCAACAATCAAATTTTAAATTCTAATTCTTCCAAATTGAAAAAATATCTAATACAGATCATCAAAATTACAGAATTTTTAGTTGTGAGAGTTAAAACTTGCATAATTTTTATTTTTTAATTTTCGAAATTAAAAACTCTAAACTAAAAAAAAAGTTACAATTGAAAACTCTTTAATTTTAATGATTTATAAATAAAAATTATTAAATTTCAAAGGTCAAAGTCAAGTTTTGAATCCTAAATCTTCCAAATTGAAGAAATTTCAAAAGTTTCGTATTTTCGAAATCAAAATAATACACTTTTTGATTGCAAATTTTCAAAATAAAATATTTTTTAATTTTAAAAGATACACCATACAAAGTTTCACAATTTTTAAGTGTTGGAATTGAAATTTCTCAAATTCTGAAAAAAATTGCAAATTAATCAGTTTTCAATATTTTTATTTGGCAATTTTTTTCGGAATCGTTCAATTTTTAAGATTTACATTTGAAAATTCTTCAATTTTGAAGATTTATAATTGAAAACTCTTAAATTTTAGAGATTTGTAAAATGAAAATTCTTGAATTTTGATGATTATGGAGATCAAAAGTCAACTTTCCAATTCTGAATATTTCAAATTGAAGTAGTTTCGAATGTAAATAATCAAAAATTACAGAATTTTTATTCGCCAGACTTCAAAATCGCATTATTTTCAATTGTAAATTGTAATAATTAAAAATTTTATAATTTTAATGATTTTAAATTTATAATTGTTCAGTTTCAAAGATGTATAAAGAAAAATTATGAAATTGTGATGATTTTGAAGATCAAAAGTAAAGAGTTTCAATTCTAAGTTTTCAAAATTGAAGAAATTTCGAAGGTGAAGCATAAAAAATACAGAATTTTTCATCGCAAAACTTAAAACTAGCATAATTTTTAATTGTAAATTGACAAAATAAAAAAAATCCAAAGTTCTCAAATTTAAAGTTCTAGAATTTAAAAAAAAATTAATTTTAAATTCTTCAATATTAAAGCTGTATAAATAAAAATTCTTAAACTGTGATGATTTCGACGATTTTTGGAGGATGAAAAAAAAATCTTCGAATTGATTTAAAATTTTAAAAAATGAACTATTTCTGAAGAAGCATTCAGAATTGCATTATTTTCTATTATACACATTAAATATTGAAGAGTCTTTAATTACAAAAATTCAAAGTTGATGAATTTTTGATTGAAAATCGAAAAGTTTTCAATTCTAAATCTTCCAAATTGAAGAAATTTCTGAAGTAAAGCATAAAAATTACAGAATTTTTAGTAATAAAGCCTAAAAATTGTATAATTTTTAATTTTTAATTGACAAAAATAAAAAAATCTTCCACTTGAAAGATTTAAATTTTGAAGTTCTACAATTTAAACAATTTTTAAATTACATTTTTTTTATTGTAAAACTTAAAACTTGTATAATTATTAATTGTGAATCTGAAAAATTAAAACTTCTTCAATTTTAAAGATTTACATTTAGAGTTTTAAACATTTGTACATCTACAATTGAAAACTCTTGAATTTTAGAAATGTATGAATAAAAATTCTTACATTTTGTTGATTTTTGAAGTCAAAAGTCAACTTTTCAATTTCAAATCGTCCAAATTGAAGCAGTTTAGACTGTAACCTTTAAAAATTACGGAATTTTTAATCGTAAAACCTAAAAATTGCACACTTGTTAATTGTAAATTGTCAAAATAAAAAACGCCTCAATTTTTAAAATAAAAACTTCAAATTTCTATAGTTTTAAAGAGTTAAAAATGAAAAGTCTTCAATTTAAAAATCTATTAATGAAAATTCTTATATTTTGATAATTTTGAAATTCAAAAGTAAAGTTTTCAATCCTAAATCTTTCAAATTGAAGAAATTTCGAAAGTGAATCATGAAAATTAAAAAATAAAACATCTTCAGTTTTAAGGATTTACAATTTAGAGTTTTACAATTGAAAATTCTTCAATTTTGTAGGTTTAAAATTAAAAATTCTTCAATTTTAATGATTTTCTATCTGAAACTCTTCAATGTTAAAGATATGAATAGAAATGTTTACATTGCGATGATTTTAATGATTTTGAAGATCAAAAGTCAAAAGTTTTCAATTACATAATTTTTAATTGTAAAACTCAAAGCAGTTTTGAAGAGTTATAAATGAAAATTCTTGAATTTCGAAAATATAGAATTGCAAATTATTCAATTTTTTAAGATTTATATTCGGAAAATTTTTTGGAATAGTTCAATTTTGAAGATTTACAATTAAAAATTCTTTAATTTTAATCATTTGCAATTTAAAATTAATAAAATTACAATATTTGCAATTGCAGAGTTTTCAATTGCAAATACTGAAAGTTCAATTGCAATTTCTAAGAATTGAACTATTCCAAACAAATTTTTTAAAATATAAATCTTAAAAATTGGAATAATTTGCAATTCTATATTCTCAAAATTCAAGAATATCCATTTGTAACTTTTCAAAACTGTAGAACCTTAATGTATACATTTTTCAAATTAAAGATTTTCAAATTTTGACAATTTATAATTAAAAATTATCAAGTTTTAAGTTTTATGATAAAAAATTCTGTAATTTTAATGCTTTATATTAGAAATTTCTTCAATTCGGAAGATGTAAAATTGAAAACTTGACTTTTTATTTCCAAATTTATCAAAATTAAAATAAATTCATTTATACGTCTTTAAAATTGAAAATATTTCAATTATTAATCTTCAATTTTTAAGAACTTTCAATTGTAAATCTTCAAAATTGAAAAATTTGTAATTGAAAATCGTTAAAAAGGAAGAATTTTTAATTGTAAATCATCAAAATTACAGAGTTTTTAACTGTAAAACTCAAAGTTAGCATAATTTTCAATAGTACATTTTCAAAATTAAAAACTCTTGAATTTTAAAGATTGACAATTCAAAGATCTATAGTTTTGAGGAGATACGAATGAAAATGCTTAAATTTTAAAAATTCAGAATTGCTGATTATTCAATTTTTAAGATTTATAATTAGAAATTTTTTTTTGGATAGTTCAATTTTGAAGATTTTTAATTGAAATTTCTTTAACATCAATTATTTTTATAGTAAATTTTCAAAGTTAAAAACTCTTGAATTTAAAAGATTTACAATTCAAAGATGTATAGTTTTGAAGAAAATGAAATAAAAGTTCTTGAATTTTGAAAATTTAGAATTGCAGATGATTCAATTTTTAAGATTTATAATTGGAATTTCTTTTTTGATAGTTCAATTTTGAAGATTTACAATTGAAATTTCTCCAATATAAATTATTTAAAATTTAAAATTCATCAACTTTGAATATTTGAAATTGAAGAGTTTTCAATTGCAAATATTCAAAGTTCAATTGTAAATCCTAAAAATTAAATTGTTCCAAAAAAAAAATTTCCAAATATAAATCTTAAAAAATTGAATAATTTGCAATTCTACATTTTCAAAATTCAAGAATTTTCAATTTTCACTTTTCAAAACTGTAGAATCTTGAATTGTAAATCTTTCAAATTAAAGATTTTCAAATTTTGAGAATTTATAATTAAAAATTATGCTAGTTTTAAGTTTTATGATAAAAATTCTGTAATTGTTAAGTTTTATATTCCAATGTTCTTGAATTCGGAAGATGTAGAATTCAAAACTTGACTTTTTATTTCCAAAATTGCATAATTTTTAATAATAAATTTTAAAAATTAAAAGCTTTTTAATTTTAAAGATTTACAATCCAATGATGTATAGTTTTGAAGAGATACAAGTGAAAATGCTTGAATTTCGAAAATATGGAATTGCAGATTATTCCATTTTTTAAGATTTATATTTGTAATTTTTTTTCGACAGTTCAATTTCGAAGATTTATAATTGAAATTTTTTCAATATAAATTATTTGCAATTTAAAATTCATCAACTTTTAATATTTGCAATTGAAGAGTTTTCAATTGTAAATATTCAAAGTTCAATTGTAAATCCTAAAAATTAAACTATTCAAAAAAAAATTCTAAATATAAATCTTAAAAAATTGAATAATTTGCAATTCTATATTTTTAAAATTCAAGAATTTTCATTTGTCACTTTTCAAAACTGTAGAACCACGAATTGTCAATCATTCAAATTAAATATTTTCAAATTTTGACAATTTATAATTAAAATTTATGATACAAAATTTTGTAATTGTGATGCTTTATATTAGAAATTTCTTCAATTCAGAGGATGTAAAATTTAAAACTTGACTTTTTATTTCCAAATTATTATTCAAAATTATTATTTCCAAAACTGTAGAATCTTGAATTGTAAATCTTTCAAATTAAAGTTTTTTTGAATTTTGACAATTTACAATTAAAAGTTATGCGAGTTTTAAGTTTTATGATAAAAAATTCTGTAATTTTGATGCTTTACATTAGAAATTTCTTCAATTCGGAAGATGTAGTAATTTTTAATAGTAAATTTTCAAAAGTAAAAACTCCCGAATTTAAAAGATTTACAATTCAATGATCTATAGTTTTGTATAAAACGAAATGAAAATTCTTGAATGTTGAAAATATAAAATTTCAGATTATTCAATTTTTTAAGATTTATAATTAGAAATTTTTTGTTTGGATAGTTCAATTTTGAAGATTTGCAAATAAAATTTCTTCAATATAAATTATTTGCAATTTAAAATTCACCAACTTTAAATATTTGCAATTGGAGAGTTTTCAATGGCAAATATTCAAAGTTCAATGTAAATCCTAAAAATTAAACTATTCCAAAAAAATTTTCAAATATAAATCTTAAAAAATTGAATATTTGCAATTCTACATTTTCAAAATTCAAGAATTTTCATTTGTCACTTTTCAAAACTGTAGAATCTTGAATTGTAAATCTTTCAAATTAAAGATTTTTAAATTTTGATAATTTATAATTAAAAATTATGCAAGTTTTAAGTTTTATGATAAAAATTCTGTAATAGTTAAGTTTCACATTCGAAAGTTCTTCAATTCGGACGATGTAGAATTGGAAACTTGACTTTTTATTTCCAAAATTATCAAAATTAAAAAATTTTTATTTATAAATCTGTAAAATTAAAAAGATTTTTATTTTAAATCTTCAATCGAAAGACAGAATTTTTAATTGTAAATCGTCAAAATTATAGAGTTTTTAATTTTAAAGCTCAAAGCTTGCATAATTTTTGAAAGTGAATTTTCAAAATTAAAAACTCTTGAATTTTAAAGATTTACAATCCAACGATCTATAGTTTTGAGGAGATACAAATGAAAATTCTTGAATTTTGAAAATTTAGAATTGCAGATGATTCATTTTTTGAAGATTTAGAATTGCAAATATTTTGTTCATAGTTCAATTTTGAATATTTGCAAATGAAATTTCTTCAATATAAATTATTTGCAATTTAAAATTCACCAACTTTAAATATTTGCGATTGAAGAGTTTTCAATTTGCAAATATTCAAAGTTCAATTGTAACTCCTAAAAATTAAACTATTCCAAAAAAAAATTCCAAATATAAATCTTAAAAAATTGAATAATTCGCAATTCTATATTTTCAAAATTCAAGAATTTTCATTTTTCACTTTTGAAAACTGTAGAAGCTTGAATTGTAAATCTTTCACATAAAAGATTTTTAAATTTTGACAATTTACAATTGAAAGTTATACAATTTTCAAGTTTTACGATCAAAAATCTGTAATTTTTAAGCATTCGATATTTGTTCCATTCGGAAGATGTAGTAATTTTTAATAGTAAATTTTCAAAGTTAAAAACTCTTGAAGAAAATGAAATGAAAATTCTTGAATTTTGAAAATATAGAATTTCAGATTATTCCATTTTTTAAGATTTATACTTGAAATTTTTTTTGGATAGTTCAATTGATGATTTACAATTGAAAATTCTACAATTTCAATGATTTGCAATTTAAAATTCGTCAACTTTGAATATTTGCTGCGTCAGAGTCATGTGCGTGTTTCCGATAATCTTTAGTATAAAATAAAACAACATACGTCTAAAAAATGTGTGCGTACTGAACAATGTTTCTTAATCTCTTCCGGAATTATTGTAACAACATACAGTAATCTTTTTTTTTAAATATTCGATATGCGAGGTTTTAAAAATAAAAAAATGAATGAACTCATGTTTGAGGAAATTTTAATCCCAAAATCTAATCTAAATCTCTTAATCTCAAGTCGTGAGTTTGATAATTTTTTAAACTGCAGCACCGGAGTTCTTTGCATTTTTTCAATGAATTTAAGTTTAAAATAAAACCACGTACCGGTATCAAATGCATGCGTACGAAATATTGATTCTTTTAATCTCTTCCGGCATTAATCAAAAGTTTCAGTAAAGAATAAGAAAGATAGGTATATAAATACTGGTTTTAATTCAAGGCGTGTTAGTTTGAGTTATAGTGTCAGAGACAGTTTAGCAAAATGTCTCCAATTTTTGCTGTTTTATTCTTTGCCGCATTTGTATCAGCCGAACCACACCATAAAGAAAAGCTCAATGAAAGGCAGCATGGAGGGCACCATGGAAAGCACCATAAACACCACCATAAGGATCAGGGTATAGACCCTATACCCTTAAGTATGCAAATTTCTTTTAAGATGAAAATTATTTGTTTAAATGCTGAATATTTATCTTCGTTAACAATATTTAATATAAATAATAAAAATTGCCGAATTTAATAAAAAAGATGATAGGGGAAACCTCCCTACAGTGGATAATGCAACCTACAGTGGATAATAATTAATTAAAAATACTAATATATGTACAATAATTAATTTTATTTGATTATTAGTTAATATACTATACGAGTTGATAAATTCAAATTGAAATTGATTATTTTTCTTTTATCTGTGCTTTTAATTAATGACTATCCACTCTAGGTTGCATTATCCACTGTAGGGAGGTTTCCTGTATATTATTACTTTTTAAATTGTAATGCTCAATTTAATAATACTATCGCGCGCTACGCGAAAGTGTACTTTTTCGATTTGAGGGAAAAAGTAATTTTGAATAAAAAATAAAAAATGCAAATTGATTAAAAATGTATTTTTTAAAGTTTTTGAACACCCAAATTCAAGCTTAAATTAGATTCTGAGATCTGAGAACAAGGGCATAAATATTGTCAGTTTGTTTTTAAAGTTATCTAAATATAATTTTCGTAAGATTCTTGAAAAATTCAAAAAGAATTTTGAAGATTTCAGATATGTCCAAAAAGAATGTAGAAAATTTTTTCAGTTTATAAAATATTAGGAAACATTCGAGTCAGTTTAGAAGATATTTTATAATTTTTCGGAATATCTTTTAAATAGACTCGAATTTTGCCTTAAAATCTTACAGATTTTTTTCGAAATTTTTATAAATATTTTAAAATGCTTTCAAATGTTTAAAAATTTTCTATAAAACCTAATTAAAAAAAAAAGAATTATTTTCAATTTTTCCACGCATTTTAAGAAAATTTCTTTATTGTTGTGAAACCTTTCGAAATGTGTTTAATGCTTCATTAATTTACTCGAATTTTTTTTTAAATATTTAATTTGGCGAAATTGAAACATTTTGCTTTAAAATATTCTACGCTCTTTTTCGGAATTTTATGAAGTCTTTTTCAATTTTCTCGTTCAATTCATTTTTCAAAATAAAAAATCATAACAAATTTTTCCCTGAATCTTCAGAAAATCCCATTTTGGATCTTTCAAGAACACTTACACCCTCTAAATATTATTTTAAATAATTCAAATTTTTCCTAAAACTTTTTAAATATACTACAAAATCGAAAAACTTTCCTTAAATTCTTGCAGATTTATTCATTCATCAGAATATATTTCTTTGAGAATTTCTGAAATGTTCTCAAATTTTGTGAAAACTTTTTAAATATTCTCTTAAAATTATTTTAAATCTTCCTAGAAATCTGAAGAAAATTTTTTCAATCGCTTGAAACCTTTAAAAATTCTTAAAAAGCTTCCTTTTTCTTTTTAGCTTACTCGAATTTTATCTAAAATTGATCAATCTTGCAAAAATACAACATTTTATTTTGAAATCTTTTTAATTCTTTTTAAACATTTTAGGAAATAATTTTAAATGATTTGAAATTTTTGTCAATTTTCTCTTGGAATTCATTAAAAAAATAAAAAGTCATTTGAAATCTTACCATGGATCTTAAGAACATTTTTTTATTCTTTTAAAATCTCAACATTCTTTAAAAGCTTCAAAATTTTCAAAAATCTTCGCTTTAAATTTTTTTAAATCTTTTTAAGTTTATAGTTATTTGTAGATATTCTTAACACTTTTCTTAATATCTGTTGAACTTACTCAAATCATTCAAATGTTTTGAATCTTTTCCAATTTTCTATCTGAAATTAATTTTTTTAAATAAAAAATCATTTGAAATTTTGCCAGGAATCTTTTTCGACACATTTTGAAATCTTCAAAAATTAAAATTAATCTTCCAAAATAAGGTTTTGCCTATAATTTAAATTTTTCTTATCATCTGATCTTATCATCTTGTTAGATGATATTTATTGGATACTATTTTATGTAGCATAAAAGTACTTTTCAACAAACACAAAATTTCCGGATAAAAAACTTTTACCCACATTTTTCTTCAAAATTTTAAGCTTTTATTTTTTGATTAATTTGTTTTTATTTTTAAAATTATGTCAACATGATTCAATTACAACCTGAGATGAACCGTTGATTAAAAAACAGTTCTTATTTTTGATCAAAATTTCATGATAATTTTTTACTTAGCTTTAAAGCAAAAAGAAGTCTGTTATATTTAAAATCCGCAAAAATCAAAGTAATAAGAATAAAATCTATTTTTTTCACAAAAGCGTCTAGTATTATAATTTTTTAATAAAAAAAAAAAAATAATGTTTAACACAAAAAAAAATAATTTTCAACAAAGTTGTTAAATTTTAAACTAAAAAGATGAATTTTCAACAAAATTATTTAGTTTTAAAGCCAAAAAGACGCAGTTTCTGCAAAAAAGTTGAATTTTCAACCCAAATATATGATTTTTCAATTAAACAGTTTAATTTTCAACCAAATAGTTTAATTTTCTACCAAAGTGTTAATTTTTAAGCCAAAAAGATGAATTTTCTACAAAACGCTAGAATTTTTAACATAAAAGTTTTATGTTAAATAATCGACTTTTCAACAAAAAGGGATGAATTCTCAACGAAGCATGTAACAGTTGATATTTCAAACAAACAATTGCATTTTTAACCAAAAAGAATAAATTTTCAACCAAGACGAGTAAATTTTTACCAAGAATGACGATTTTTCAACATAATACATGAATTTACAATCAAAAAGTTGAACTTTCAACTAAAAAAGATACATTTTTAACCAAATAGTTAAATTTTTAACTGAAAAAGAATAATTTTCCACCAAAAATGGAATAGTTTCATTGTCAGTTAAAAAAATTTATTTCCAACCAAACATGAAACGAATTTCCATCATAACAGTTACATTGTCAACCAAGGAAATGAACCTCCAACTAAAAAAATGAATTTTTAACAAAGTAGTTGATTTTTCGATGAAAAAGATGACTTTTTAACAATATAGTTGAATTTGTAACAAAATAATTTGATTCTCAACCATAGAATAGAATTTTTAACCAAACGAGATGAATTCCGAACTATGGGGGCCCCCCCCCTCAAACTGGTAAAGTAGTTTAAGGAAAGTATCGCCAGGCCATTTTTTCTTTTAGGACTACACGACTGGAACAATGTGTCCAATATTATCGAGATATTTGGTGAAATTACTTTTTTTTTTAGATAGGAATAATTAATTTCATAATTTTTTAATTTTTATTTTTTTAATTTTTATATTTTTAATTTTTACAGTAATTCCACCATTTGAAACTCCACCGGTAACAATATCATTCAGCGGAACTTTTGGAGAACCTGGTGGTTGCGCATCACAGTGTCCAGTGAAATGCAATAATCGTTTCAACCCACCAGTATGTACTGAGGTAAGCAGAATTTAAAAAGTTTCTAAATTTAAAATATCACCAACATTTTAAAAGGAAATAATGCTTTTCTGAAAAATAAGAATAATTTAAAAAATTAATCTCACCAAAAACATCTATGATGCAAAAATTTCATTAAGTATAAAGTTATTAGTAAAATCAACATAGTTTGCAAAATCAAAGTTTGCCAAGTAATTTTAAAAGATTTAAAAAAAAAAGAAGAAATCTTGACGAGATTATTATTATTAAAAAAAAATTAAGGCCAAGATTTCAATTGTTTACATTTTTGATACATTCCAAAGTTTCTATAACTATCACATTATCATCCTAATGAGAAGGCATAAGTTTTATGTAAAATTTGTCTTCGTCGGTTCTTATTAAATCTCCACGTTTGGAGACCTCGTGAGTCAGAAAAAAAAACATTTTTGCGAAGGTACTGGCATTCAACTGAAATTCAATTCTTAATTATATGTGTGAATTTGGCAACATATTCCTTCCTTCGAGTTTTTCAAATTACCCAATCGACATTGAGGAAAAGCGAAAACAACGTTTTTGAGATTTTCGTAACATGCCTATTTTTTAGAGAAAGATAATTTCTTTCTATTATGAATATATACATGTACTCATATAAATATACTTAATTTTTTATTTCCACAGAAGTGTAAAAATGGATGGGTTCCACCCGGGGACTGCAAGAGTGGAGGTATGAAAATTTTGTTGAGATAAAAATTACTTTTTTAAATGCAAAATATTTAGCTTGCTTTGATAACATTTCTTAGAAATATTTAAAATTTATTGAAAATAATTCCACCATTCATAGGTCCACCATTCGGAGGTCTGCCATTTGGAGGTCCACCATTCGGAGGTCCACCATTCGGAGGTCCACCATTCGGAGGTCCACCATTCGGAGGTCCACCATTCGGAGGTCCACCTTTCGGAGGTCCACCATGTGAAGGTCCACCTTCCGGAAGTCCACCATGCGGAGGTCCACCATTCGGAGGTTCACCTTCCGGAGGTCCACCATTCGGAAGGCCACCATTCAGAGGTCCACCTTTCGGAGATCTACCATTCGTAGATCTACCATTCGGAGATCTACCATTCGGAAGGCCACCATTCAGAGGTTCAACTTTCGGAAGTTCACCTTCCAGTGGTTCACCATGCGGAGGTCCACCTGCTGGAGGTCCACCATGCGGAGGTCCACCTTCCGGAGGTCCACCATTCGGAGGTCCACCATTTGGAGGGCCACCATGCGGAGGGCCACCATTCGGAGGACCACCATTCGGAGGACCACCATTCGGAGGGCCACCATTCGGAGGACCACCATTCGGAGGGCCACCATTCGGAAGTCCACCATTCGGAGGGCCACCATTCGGCGGTCCACCATTCGGAGTTCCACCATTCGGAGGTCCACCTTTCGGAGGTCCACCATGCGGAGGTCCTCCATGCGAAGGCCCACCATGTGGAGGTCCACCATGCGAAGGTCCACCGTGCGGAGGTCCATCATGCGAAGGTTCACCAGGAATCTGTGGACCTTTTGGAAAATGGTCTCAATGCGCACCAATGTGTCCAGTGACATGCAGTAATCGCTTCAACCCACCAATATTTAATGATGTAAGTCGATTTTCAAAAGGGTCTAAATTTAAAATAACAAAAAATTAACAGAGAATCACTTGAATTGGGACTAAAAATGAAAAAAAACCGCATCAAACTGAGTGTCAGAAAACAAACCAATAACATTTTTAGATGAAATAATACTTTTCTGCAATAAAAATGCAATTCAACGATTTACCTATAATGAATTTCTTATCATTTTTTCGCGATTCTAGAAAAATCATTATAGAGAATCATTATAAGAAAATCAGTGGAGAAATAAAGAATGTTAAAATATTGAAGGAGTTGATGCCAAAAATAGAGAAAGTTCAAAGGAATGATTTATTTATTTAACGTAGAATTTCGACAAATTTTAAAATTCCATTAAAATTTCACGGCATTTCGAAGGACTTTCAGAAATTTCCGGGCTTTTGAAAGAATTTTCAGGATTTAAAAGGAATTTTAAAGGGTTTTCAAATGTTTAAATTCCAAAGGATTTCAAGTAATTTACAAAATTTCAAGGGATTTCAAAGAATTTTGTAGCATTTCTAAAAATTTCAAGATATTTCTAGTGAATTTTGGAAAATAAATTGAAGTAAATGTAAAGGAATTCCTAGCGATTTCAAAGATTTGAAGGCAATTTAAGATTTTATAAGGAATTTCACAAGATTAATGAATTTCAAAGATGTATAAAGATTTAAACGTTTCTTTAGATAGCTGTAATGAAAAGGTTTCATTTCGTTTTAATTCCGGAGAATTTTAATAGATTTTAAGAAATTTTATTGAGATTTCATAAAAATTTCACGGAATTTTAAAGATTTCCAAACATCTCCAGAGGTTTTAAGAGATTCCAAAGGATTCCAACAAGCACGGATTTTAAGACTTTTTAAAGGGATTGAAAATATTTTCAGGGATTTCAAGGAATTTTCAAACATATAAAAGGATTAGAGGATTTTTACGTTTTTCAAGGATGATTTATACTTTTTTAAATGGATTTTTACGTTTTCCAATGATCTCAAGGGATTTTAGGGTACTTCAAGGAATTTCACAAGATTAACGGATTTTATTAGGTCTCCAAGGATTTCAAGGAATATCAAAGATTTCGAAGGATTTAAACGGTTTTTTTAGATAACTTCAATGAATAAGTTTACAAAATTTCAAGGAATTTCAAAGAATTTTGTAGGATTTCCAAAAATTTTAAGGGATTTCTAGAGAACTTGTTTCTCTACGTTTTACGTTAATTCTTTCAATATTTTTTTAATCATTTATTCTAATGCTAATTACCCTATACGTATGTTCTATATAATGATTGTCTATAATGAATTTCCCATAATCAATGGAATCGTTTGCAATCTCGTGCAATATTCTGCAATCTTTTTCAATCCTATATAATCTTAAAATTATAGGAAAAAGTTTATTCAGCAACAATTTACAAGCTACAAAATGCGCGAATTATGAAATGTGGAAAATTGCCCGGTATCACATTTCACTCCTGGTGTCATATTTCAGTCCCGGTATCATATTTCAGTCCCGGTATCATATTTTAGTCCTGGTATCATATTTCAGTTACGGTATCATATTTTAGTCCCGGTATCATATTTTAGTTCTGGTATCATAATTCAGTCCCGGTATCATATTTCACCCGGTTAATAATTTAATTATCTAACTCTAGCTATTTTGCTGCTTTGTTTTATCTAATGGTATTAAAGAACGAGGATAATTTCTCCCGTTCGTGATGACACCACCCCTAGCCCAAGGGTTAATCAACCCCTCGTAAAAATCATATAAAATTTAATAAAATTTAAAAGATAATTCATTTCTCATATAATTGTATAATAATTTTTTATTTTAACAGGAATATGGGGAAGGATGTATATGTGATCCTGGTTATATAATAGATGATGATTCCGGTTTATGCGTTTTACCTGAGGAATGCGAATGCCCTGGTAAGAACATACCTATACGTATGAAATATACTTTGAGATAAAAATTACTTTTTTTACATGCAGAATACTTGAGTTTCTTGATAATATTCTTTAGAAATATTTAAAATTGTCAAATTTAAGTTAAAAAAATGAAGATATATTATTTATTTATCAATTGTAGTGCCTAATTTAATAATCATAATTAATTTCAAAATTTCTTGATTCAATTTATTAAATTTTAAAAACAGTTCCGCCATCATGCTGTCCACCCGCGCCGGAATGTCCTCCCACGCCGGAATGTCCTCCCACGCCGGAATGTCTTCCCGTAAGTAGTTGTGGAAAAGATTCTAAATTTTGAATAACAAAGAATGAACAAAAAAATAACAGAGAATCACTTAACATTGAACTGAAAGTTAAAAAAAGTCGCTTCAAAATTAGTTTAAGAAAAAACCCAATAACATTATTAGACGAAGTCATACTTTTCTAAATCAAAAATCATAGAAAAATTAATGAAATTTAAAGGATAATTTATTTCTCATATAATTATATAATTAATTTTTTATTTCAACAGGTATGTGAGGATGATACCAGTTCATGCGATCCACCACCACCTCCACCACCACCACCACCACCTCCTCCACCACCACCTCCTCCACCACCACCTCCACCACCACCACCACCACCTCCACATCATGAGAAGCATCATCATGAAAAGCATCATCATGAGAAGCATCATCATCATCATCATAAGGAGTAATGCGTCAACCCGCCAGTTTGTCCTGCCGTAAGTAGATTTTGAAAAGGTTACAAATTTAAAATAACAAAGAATTAACAAAAAAAGAACGGAGAATCAACTAAAATGAAACATTTTAATATAAATTGCAATAGCAAGTTCTTCAAATGATTGAAAAAATGAAAATTAGTGATTTTATTTTACAAGTAAAGCATCTAAATACAGAATTCAAATTCTTCCCCTTTTTCTCAATTTTTTGCTTAAGTCCGAACTGAATTAATAGAAAACAATAGGAAGATCCAAATATTTTTCGTTGAAATTTAATTTTTTTTTTAAATTTGTTTTGTCTTTTCAGTTGAAAACTCAACCAAAGTTAAAAGTTGAACTACTTTGTTAAGTATCCATTTTATCGGTTGAAAATTAAACTATTCCGTTTAAAATTAATTTTTTCAACTGAAAATTCAATCAAGGACATAATGAAAATTAAAAATGAATATTTTTATTACAATCACGGTTTCATGTGCATATTGAACAAGCTGCTCTCTATAAAAGACAGAACCCATCCTCGTCTGTGCTCTGTGTATTCCAAATCCATTTTCCTCGAGTAAATTTAGCTTTAAATGAACATTTGTCAATTTCTGATCATTACCTGAATATCCCGCCAACCCGATATTAAAAGTAAATGATCCAGGTATGTCAAATGCATTTTCCTCAAAGAAATTTTGTTTTAAATAAGTATTTGCCACTCTCTGATCATTACGAGAATAAACCCTTGACTTGATGATAAGAGTGAATGATCCAGGTGTATCAAAAGAATTTTCTTTCGAGGAAATTTGGCTTCAAATAAGTGCCACTCTCTGATCATTACCCGAACAACCCCTCGGCCTAATGTTAGGAGTGAATGATCCAGGTCAAAAGAATTTTCCGCGAGGAAATTTTACTTCAGATAAGTATTGGCCATACTCTGATCATTACCTGAACAACCCCTTGATCTGATGTTAAAAAAGAATGATTCAGATTTCGATACGTCGACCTAATGTTAAATGATGGTAACAGTTAAAAGTAAAAGGTATGTCAAATTCCAGGAAAATGCGATTGACACACCTGGGTCCTTCATTTTTAACACCAAGTCAACGAGACCGTCAGGTTATGATCAGGGAGTGGCAAGCGTTAATTTAAAACCAAATTTTCCCGAGGAAAATGCATTTGAGAAACCTAAAACAATTATTTTTAACATCATTTCTACGGGATGTTCAGGTATTGATCAGGGAATAGCAAAGGTTCATCTGAAGCCAAAATTCCTCAATGAACATACCTGGATCATTGAATTTTCCCT